>MU775056.1:0-16083 GCA_026770625.1 Nicotiana glauca
GTTTATTCTGGTTTAAAACTGGGTTTTGAGTTGTTCTGAATTCCAAGTTGCTGCTGCCGGTTACCTGCTGTTGCTTTCTCCTTTTTCCTCTTCTTATTGTTCTCAAATTTCCAGGTATTTGCTTCTTTCCTGATGTATTGGTGATGATTTAAAGTGGAAATGCAAAAAATGGAAAACGCTTACCTCTCTTGCCTCTTGAACCTTACCTGTTTGGACTCCAAGTACTAATGCCCAAATAGTTTAGACAAAATAGCTTAATGTAGTGTAGTTCTGATTTGTATACAACTGTATAACCGGACTAAAATCAGAAATAGACGTTTGGACTGATTAGCTTGTGGATTGGTGATAATCACCAACTTTGACGTAGTATGGTTTGCTTGTGTAGTTTAAATTCTGGAAAATTAAAATAATTTGAAGCATGAAATTAATTCAAGAGTTATGATTTTATCTTGTAGCAACAAGAAGAAAATGAAAAATTAATTAGGACATGAATAGTAGTTCAAGGCTATTAATTAGGATATGGGTATCAATTTAAGGGAAGCATTACGACATTTGTTTTCAACAGTAAGTTCAGTAGTTCAGGTTTAAAATCACGAATGTTTGAATATTGATCTAGTAAGGTTAATTGGAATCAATCAATCAGTTGCATCGTATTTTGGCAATACCACGCTTCCAGCTCGATTTAGACGACCCCAAACGAACCATTTGCATAATTTGAAGAAATCCCAGTGATCATCTGTTCAGTTGGAATTAAGGCGGGGGTTGACAGTCCACTTCGGATAGTTTAGGCCTCCGTGCCATCCTAAATGGCCCAGGTCTTGCTCTTGATTACATGTTCATTTGGACCTGGGCCCAGGCATAGGTTTGGCCTGCCCTTTTAAGCATATTAGAATAACTATTCTTTGTATGGTTAAGGATCAAAAATTCAAATGATTTCTTGAACCCCAAATGTAGTAGTAGTATTAGAACTAATAATAAAATTAGGACTTTTCCTTTTATTTTTAGTGAAATAAAAATAGCAAGTCATAGTCGCTTTAGGATTATCCTTTTAAAATAAACGAGACGAGCCTCGCCAAATAAAATACACAAGCTGCGGGGCCCTCATGAATGTATATATTAAAATACTTAGACTTCGGGATCGGCTGCTTAGCGAATTTCATGGCCTTCCCCAAAACAATAAGGCGTTAGTCTCTTTAGGCGCATGTTTAATAATCATACCTTCTTAAACTCGGGTGCACATTTATGTGACCCAAATCCAAATCTCAACGAAGTCGAAATGTGTCGATAATCACGGGTACATTGATTGTGACGTGGTTCGAGATGTATTTCCATGACGTTGTAATTCTTTTAAAAATAATGAATGAGACGAGCCTCGACAAACAAAAATACATAAATTGCGGGGCCCTCTATACGCATTATTACTTAGATTTCGGGATGGACCGTTTAGCAAAATTTCACGGCCTTACCCAAAATAATGATATGCTAGTCGCTTAGACGCGCCTTTAATAATTTACTTTCTTAAACTTGGGTGCACATTTATGTGACCCAAATCCAAATCTCAATAGAGTCGAAATGTGTCGATAACCACAGGTACATTGATGTGACGTGGTTCGAGATACGTTTTTACAACGTTGCAATTCTTTGTTAAAATAATAATAATAATATTAAAAGCGGTTAAAGGTTACAATTTGCACATAAGTTAAAGCATGTTATAAATCAGATAAATAAGCCAAATATGACAGTTGAGCGACCGTGCTAGAACCATGGAACTCGGGAATGCCTAACACCTTTTCCTGGGTTAACAGAATTCCTTATCCGGATTTCTGGTTCGCGGACTGTTAAATAGAATCAAATCTTTCCTTGATTCGGGATTCAACCAGTGACTTGGGACACCATAAATCTCCCAAGTGGCGACTCTGAATCTCTTAATAAACGAATCCCGTTTTGATTGTCCTTTAATTTAAAAAACTCCCTTCACCACATCCCTTCGCGGGGTGCGGTAGCGCCAAAGGAGGTGTGACATGGATGGCTCGGGCTGCAGCGGTGTGATATTGATATTGCGCTTGGGCTGTAGGAGCCCCTCCGGAGTCTGAACCCCCACAGTGAGCGCAGGTACCCAAATGGATCGGGCTACGTGCCGCAGCGGTCATATGCATTGCATTGCATTCATGCATTGGTTCCTGTTTGTAATACGTGTCATGACATTCAGCACTCTCATTTCATTGCCATCCATGCTACTTCTTGCACTGTTTACCAGACGCCCTGGTGTGAATTGTTAATGGAGTGCTGTGCCCGAGGGGCTGACTTATGTGCTGACTTGCACTGTCTGATTACGCATTCATTTGCTTAACTGTTGGAAAGGATATTTTCAAAAGAGGTTTTAACTGAGCCCAAATACTTTCTAAAAGATTTTCACGGTCTTGTTGTTTTATCAAAGATTTGCGCTGTCCTGTATAGCATGATGGAGTGCTTTTACGTGATTTCTTACCGCTCAGTTATTATTTACTTTTATTGCTCACTGAGTTGGAGTACTCACTTTACTCCCTGCACCTCGCGTGCAGTTGCAGGTATTGTTCACCNACGTTTTCTTTAGAATTCCAGAATTCATTTTTATATATTATTGGCCCTGTAGTTGTGTTCAGGTTTCTTTAGATGTTCATGACTTGTGACACCCCGGTCGAGTTGAGTGGGGTTGTAAATACTGATTATTATTGTCGTTAAGTTGTATTTATCTATTCACTTATGTTTAATAATTGTTAAAGAGACAATTTGGGTTAGTTGGCTGGCCTTGTCTTCACAAGAGGTGCCATCACAACCGGGTATGTAAATTGGGTCGTGACAGTTGTACCCTTTGATAAATCAAAACAATAAACAAATCACATTGATCATAATAATTATATCAAGATTAGGAGTATAATCTCATTTAATGAATTTAGAGAAAATATTTTATATATATATATTTAGTACAAAAACATCTTTTCTCTACTTGGTCCGTTCAATATACACTAAGTATACTAGCACAAAAAGTCGGAGTAAAACCACTCCCATAATCAAGACAAATTATACTATAATCTTGTGCTACAATCATCAATGATAGTTTACAAGTACCTTGTTTACAAGTATCTTATTTTATATTTTGATGATTTAACAAACTTACTATCAAGAACCAGATAAGGAACCCGTTACACATTCTCAAGACCTTAAGATCGAAAGGTTCTAGTTTTGGATATGGCTCAACTCTTCAAAGTCAAAGGAACATCTGAGGGAGGAGGTCGCTACTAGCTCCCGAGGTAACTGTACGAAGTCAACTCTGTAGCTAGAAAAGTTGATGGCTGCACACGCTATAGTAGAGGAACAATGTAGCAGTCAACTTTATGTGGAAGGCTTTTTACCTACCTTGCTTACATCATTATAAGTGATGTCACACATGTATTATTAACATCAAGGAAGGTAAAACAAAGTGACTTGAACACTTAGAGAATTTACTCAAGCTCTCTCACGTGATTGATCATCCATCAAGCAATTCTCAAGTGCATCAAGAACAAAGAACAACACAACTACGGACCAATTCCCATATCAAGTTATTGTATGTCCTTAGTAGAGTTGTAACTTTGTAATAGTTCTTCAAGTGTAATTCCTACTTATCTTGTTTAGAAGTATTCTATAGGAAACACTTTGTAAATCTTAAACCCTTGTGTTTGAGTCTTCGCTAGAGTTAGTCGAGTTGTAAAGTCTTTGTAATAGAGTTATTACAAAGTGGCTTGTAATAGAGTATTACAAGTTAGTGAGGGATTAAGAGGTTAATTAGGTTTCACTCAGTAGTGAAGTTGAAATCTTACAAGGGTAGGTCATGGTTTTTAATCTCGTTGAGTTGGGAATTTTCCACATAAAATTCCTCTTGTCATTTATTTACATCAGTGTGCGCGTATTTTGTTGAACCTGATAGAGAACCTAGTTCTCTATAGAGTTTGGTGGACCCTTACATTCTATCAATTGGTATTGGAGCGGGTTCTTTCTATCAGGTTAACATCTAGAAAGGATCCTCATGGCTGCTCCTCCAAACTTCGAAGAAGGCCAGTCTACTTAATGACCTCCAAGGTTCAACGATCAATATTATGGATGGTGGAAGACTAGGATGCACGACTTCATTATGGCTAAAGATTTAGAGCTATGGGATGTCATCTATGATGGACCTTTTGTTCCTACCAAGAATCGTGGCGACCCAACTGTAGCCATTCCTAAATCAAGGAAGGAATTCAATGACGTTGATCGAAAGGCCTTAGAAAAGAATTTTTATGCAAAGAAAATTCTTGTTTGTGGCGTCGTTCCTGTTGAATATAACATGATATCAACATGTCAACCAACAAAAGAAATCTGGGAGACTCTTCAGACAGCTAACGAAGGAACAACACAGGTTAAGCAATGCAAGATAGATATGCTCACAACTGAGTATGAGCTCTTTAGAATGAAAGATGATGAATCCATCCAAGATATGCATACTCGGTTCACCCCTATCATTAATGAGCTTCACTCTCTTGGTGAAATCATTCCAAGAAACAAGCTTATCAGGAAAATCCTCAGTATGCTACCTAGTTCTTGGGAAAGCAAAGTGAACGCCATTACAAAGGCTAAGGACTTGCAGGATCTAACCATTGATGAGCTTGTCGGCAATCTGAAAACATATGAAATGAAGAAGAAGAAGAAGGACAGTGAAAGAAGAGATCCCAAAAGAGAGAAGAGCCTAGACCTCAAGACAGACAACAATGGTACAAATAATGAGGATAGTGATATGGCTTACTTGACAAGAAGATTCCAGAAGATAGTTCGCAGGAATGGAGGAATTCCAAAAATGGGAAGTTCTAGCAAGCCAAAAAATTATGACCTATGTCATAAATGTGGCAAGCTAGGACACTTCATTAAGGATTGCCCTCTCCTAAATCAAGATTAGTACAAAAATAACTTTGACAAACAGCCAAGAGGAACCCGGTTCTTGATAAACGCTTCAATAGGAAAAATGCCGCTGACAACGTTGTAAAGCAAGCTCTTGTTGCATGGGGAGACTCCTCCAGTGAATCTGAAGAAGAAAATGATCATGGTGAAAGTTCAATGATGTTAGTGGAAAGTGAAGCAATTGAGTATGATTCAATCTTTTGCCTTGATGGCTCAGTCTGATGATACTGAAGATGATGAGGTAAATTTTTTGGATATTCAGAGAAATCTGAAATCTTATTCTCCAAAAAAACTCATATCATTAGCAAATGTGTTAATTGATGCTTATCACAGTCTTATAAATGATAAAGATACTTTGACTATAGAGTTAGGAGAAGCAGAATAGACCAAATATGACGTAGTAGTTTTTGTAGTTGATCTAAAGGAAAAAATTGAGAACTTGAAGAAATATAAGGATGACTTAGATGAAAAAATTGCAAATGTAGAACAAGAAATAGATGATCTAATGGTTGTTATGGTAGACCTAAAAGAAACCATTGAGAGTGTAAGTAGGGAAAAAGAAGTCTTAATTGACACAGTTGCTAGCATTGAGCATGAGAGAGATGACCTACTAGTGGTGGTAGTAGATTTGAAGGAAACAGTTGGGGAACTTAAAAAGGATAGTAGGCCTGAAAATTCTTAAAAAGGAAAGGAAGTTGCAAGTGATTAAATTCAGTGAAGTCTACTCTATGTGCTGAGCTTGAGAAAAACAAACAACTTCAGGAAGAACTAGGTAGAATGGAGAGTGATCTTGAAAAATCACTCAAGTGGACCTGGTCCTCTGATGCTATCACTGCCTTGTACACCAACAATAGGGGAAACGAGCAGGGGGATTAGGTTCCAAAGGGAAAAGATTCTCTACAACCCTCATAGCAAGTACGTTATTGTACCTGACAATTGGCTTTGCACTCACTATGGTAACACTAGGCACTTTAAAGAAAACTATAAGGCCAGATTTCAGTCACAGCAGAAAAACATAGTTTTTGCTGAAAAAGTAACCGCCGGTAGAGAACCTGGTCCCTCATATAAAAAATACATGCTGCCTGCTTGGACTAGAAGATCCCTTATTTACCCCTTTCCTCATTACAAGGGACCCAAACTTGTTTGGGTTCCTAAGTCTAACTCCTGATTTACTTGTGCAGGGAACAGTGGAAGGAAGCAACCTACAATGGTACATGGATAGTGGCTACTCAAAGCATATGACTGGAAGTACAAATGATTTCCTTTCACTAAAAGCCCTGCAAGGAGGGAGTGTATCTTTTGGAAATGGCAAGAAAGGATACATTCTGGGAGTTGGAAGGATTGAGAAGTCTCTCACTCACTCAATAGAAAATGTGTACTACGTGAACGGGTTAAAGTACAACTTGCTAAGTGTTTCCTAGATTTGTGACAAGGGAAACAAGGTGGAATTTGTGTCAAAAATTTGCATTGTCACAAATTTAGTGATTGGTGAGGTAGTGCTAGTAGCAAAAAGATACAAAAATATCTATGTTGCTGATTTTGAGTCTCTGCAAAATGGTGATCTCAGCTGCCTAAGTGCCGTTGATGATGATGGTGAACTATAACATAGGAGGCTGGGTCATGCAAGCTTCACGTTGCTGAACATATTGGTCAGGAAGGACCTGATTCGTGGTTTGCCCAAGTCAAGCTTCAAGGATCACAAAGTATGTGATGCATGTGTAAATGGGAAGCAAGTCAGATCTTCATTCAAGCTCAAAAAGGAAGTCAGTACCTCTAGGCCACTTGATCTTCTTCATATGGATCTATGTGGAACTATGAGGGTGGCAAGCAGGGGAGGAAAGAAATACATCTTCGTGTTAGTAGACGACTACTCCCAATTCACATGTACTCTGTTTCTCAGAACCAAGGATGAAACCTTTGAAGTGTTTGTTGTCTTCGTCAAAAGGATTTAAGTGAAGATGGGTAATAAAGTAGCATGCATTAGGTCTAATCACGGGACGGGGTTCGACAATGTCGAATTTGATGAGTTTTGCACTGAAAATGGTATCACTCACAATTTTCAGATCTAAGAACACCTCAACAAAATGATGTTGTGGATAGGAAGAATAGAAATCTTGAAGACATGGCAAGAACAATCTTGATTGACAGTGGGATCGCAAAGTATTTCTGGGCAGAAGCTGTCAATACTGATTTCGACTTGGTGAACAGGTGCATGATTAGGTCCCTTTTGAACAAGACTCCATATGAACTATTGAATGGAAAAAATCCACGCTGACTCACCTAAGGACTTACAGTTGTAAATGTTTTGTTCTCAATAATGGAAATGGAGCTCTTGGGACATTCGATGCCAAAAGTGATGACGAAATGTTTCTGGGATACTTATCTAAAAGCAAAGCTTACAAAGTATACAACAAAATGACTCAATATGTTGAAGAAAGTATTCATGTGATATTTGATGAAGCTCACCTCTCCTGTGAGAAGGACAGATGTGTTGACCAAGATGGAGAGCCCTTATCTATTCCAAGTGAAGTGATTGACATGGAAAATGGAAAGGCAGACATGATGAGCCACGTCAAGGAATCCAGTGAAGATGATGCAAATACATCGCCATCCATTGGAGAGGAACCTGGTCCCCCGATTACAATAACTGAAGCTGAAAATAGAGTTGTCGATACAGATCAAGGTACTCCACTTGCTGAAGTAAGAAGCTCCCCAAAACCTCAGTCAAACATACCTGGGTCCTCTACCAATGAAATTTAGGTACCAAATTAAAAGCACAAAAGCTCACATACTCTAAACTCAGGAGTTCAAACCAGATCAAAAGCAAGAAACTCACTTGCCTTCTCATCCTTT
Source organism: Nicotiana glauca (assembly GCA_026770625.1). Taxonomy (NCBI): domain Eukaryota; kingdom Viridiplantae; phylum Streptophyta; class Magnoliopsida; order Solanales; family Solanaceae; genus Nicotiana; species Nicotiana glauca. The sequence continues at coordinate 7,804 of MU775056.1, forward strand.
GTTTCCCAAATAGAGCGCAAAAATATCAAAGAAGCATTTAAAGATGCAGATTTAATCACAGCCATGCAAGAATAGCTGCATCAATTTGAAAGGAACAAAGTATAGCTCATGGTTCCTCGACCTGTAGATCAAACTATCATAGGAACAAGGTGGGTATTCAGGAACAAACTTGACGAGCGTGGAAACAAAAAGAAACAAGTCAAGGATGGTAGTTCAAGGCTACAATCAGGAAGAAGGGATTGATTATGATGAAACATTTTCTCCAGTAGCTCGAATGGAAGCCATTAGAATTCTCATTGCCTTTGCATATCATATGGAGTTCACACTATTCCAAATGGATGTCGAAAGTGCATTTCTAAATGGCTTCCTGAAAGAATAAGTCTATGTCAAGTTGCCTCCTAGGTTTGAGTGTCACGAGCATCCTGAGCATGTGTTCAAACTGGACAAGGCATTGTATGGGTTAAAGCAGGCTCCCCGAGCTCGGTATGAAAGATTGTCAAAATTCCTTCTAGAAAATGGCTTTACAAGAGGGAAAATTGACAAAACTATTTTTTTGAAGAAACGAGGGAGGAACCTACTCATTGTTCAGGTATATGTTGATGATATCATTTTTGGAGCCACATCTGACTCTCTCTGTGAAGAATTCGCGAAACTCATGGGGAGTGAATTTGAGATGAGTATGATGGGGGAATTAAATTTCTTCCTAGGAGTTCAAGTGAAGAAATCTTAGAAGGGAACATTGATAAGTCAACAGAAGTACATCAAGCTACTGAAAAGGTTTGACATGAAAGAATCAAAAGTCATCAACACCCTTATTGCCACAGCTACCCGTCTAGACATAGATGAACCTGGTTCCCCTGTAAATCAGACCATGTATATGGGGATGATAGGGTCACTCCTGCATCTCACTACAAGCAGACCAGACATTGTTTTCAGCGTGGATCTTTGTGCAAGGTTTCAATCCAATCCCAAGAAATCTCATCTGAAGGCTGCCAAGAGAATATTGAGATATCTCAAAGGAACGCAGGGACCGGTTCTCTACTATCCCACAGGGGACAGTTTTAATCTTATTAGGTATGCTAATGCTGATAATGCAGGATATCTGGTGGACAGGAAAAACACATCTGGAATTTCACATTTCATGGGTTCTTGCCTAATCTCATGGGGTACAAGGAAGCAGAACTCAGTGGCACTCTCAACTGCAGAAGCAGAATATGTAGCAGCTGCTTCTTGCTGTGCTCAACTAATGTGGATCAAGCCGTAGCTGGAAGACTTTGGAGAGTTATCATACTGTGTGCCACTCTTATATGACAATACAAATTCACTCAATAAGGCCAAAAATCCAGTCCAACATATGAGAACGAAGCATGTTGATGTGCGTCATCACTTCCTTAGAGACAGTGTTGAAAAAGGACTCATTTGCATGAAATTATGTAGCACAGAAGATTAGATTGTTGATATATTTACCAAAGCCCTGAGTAGAGAACACTTTGAGGAAAATCATCTGGCCTTGGGGTTGATAAAACCTAATTGAGAACCTGGTCCCCTAATGATTGGCTATGAAAGAAATGTTTAGGTAAAATTAGCTTAAAAAGTATTTTATGGCAAAGTCTAAATCATCTCTATACCGTTATAGGTAGACACACTTGATGATTACAGAGCAAATAAGCAGTTAAGGAAGTATACGCTGGTAAAAAGGGCCAAGCTAAGAGATTCAAGATTAGTCAGGGTACCTGGTTCTCTTGACACAGGTTAGTAGTTTCTCTGTTCTCTCATGCACAATTTTGAACGGTTAAAACAAGTGCCACGTCATCCGCATGTCAGTTTTAGTCTTGTGTCTTTTCAATCCAAATGTCTTACCCATTAATAATCGACCCAATTCCCAAAAACCTGCCACCCTTTCTAATCGGTCTCTCATCCATCATAAATACATCTATAGCTGTCATAACACTCTTCACATCAACACTTCAAACTTGTTTCGTCTTTGTTCTTTTTTCAGTACCAAATCCTTTCTCCTCTTCTCCCCATGGCTGAAAATCAAATAACTTCTAGTGTTCCAAGAAACACCCCCACTAAGTCCTCACCAGTTGAAACACCAACACTAGACTCCTCTCTCCACACTACTGCTAGACAAAACCCTAGGACAGAGTCACCCCCGCATTCTATCTCCTCTGCTACCCAAATGAGTTCTGGTTCTCACAAGATCCGCAAATCCTCGACTCCCAAACAATTTGTAGCCCATAACTCTCTTCCTATTTTGCCAGAAAAAGGGGATGAAAAGAGTTCTGCTGACAGTGAAGAAAATCAGGAAATCTCAAGTTCTCATATGGAAGAAATGTCAAAGGTAGATCAAACAGAGGGTTTTGAGAACGTTGACTCAACAAAGATTGCTCATGATCCTGTGTCCACAGGTAACACTTCTTCCTCTCCTGAGTTTTCAATGGGTATACAAGAGAAAGAAGCAATAGAGAACATATTGTCCATCGCTAATGAAGGGGTTTTTGTCGAAGGAGATAAGGATGGGTCTGAGACTCAGGGGAAGAGTCTCAGACTGTTGGAGAGGGTAAAGAACTTGTGCCCATTGAACCATCTTCACATGAAGGTGCTACTGGGGAACCTGCTGGAGGAATTGATCCCCCTTCGGAGGATCCAACTCAGGGGTCCTATCTAGAACCCCAGGTCTACACTGACTCTGCTCCCTCTCCTCATTTCGATGTTGAGCCTTTGTCTCTGGTTATGCCTGAGATAAGACCTATATCTGAAGAACAAAAAGAGGATAATGATGAGGATTATGATGATTTGCCGATTGCCATCTTGCCTAGGCGTAGATCAGTTACTGATGAAGGGACAACTCCAAAGTGACCAACTACAAAGTTGCAAAAGAAGGAGGCTCTTGCATCTGCGCTTAAGAACAGTCAGGCTAAGTGAAGAAGAAAAAATTTAGTGAAAGGTGGCAAGGTTTTGAATTAGAAGATAGTTCCTGTTGTGAATGTAGATAAGGAAGAAGCCAAGAACCTAGTTCCTTGACTAGAAAGCGCTTATAGAAGCATGGTCTCCCCAAGCCAAAAAGGGGATCTTCTGTATCTACTAAAAGGCCTGACTAAGTTTGATGATGTTGTTGCTAGTGAGCATGTGGTGAAATAATTTGGTGATAAGTCTATGGAAAAGTCTGGTGCTGTTGTGATGGAATAATTGGGCGAAAAATTTGTGAAGTTTGATGACAAAAGGAAGAATGTTTGCAAGTCTACTAAGAGAAAAGATGATACTGATGAGGAACTTGGTTCCTCAAAGAAGGCCAGAGTTGGTGATCCAAGGAGTGCTAGGAAAGAGAGATTCAGAAGTCAAAAGGTGCTTTGGGGTCTGGTTACGGCCTACCCCACACTACTAATTAAGTAGCGAGAGAGGGTCGGAGTAGCTTTTACCCGATTTAGGGTCGGGATCGATATCCACAAAGAGCTAGAATTTGGAGTCGAGTATCTATCTAGTTTAGGATTGCATGTGTTCCAAATTACACTTCTAATCATTTTAGGGGCTTTTGTTTTACTTCTACTATTTTCAAACTACAAATGGTAACTGAAACCAGATTAAGCTAAGAGTTATAATGCCACGGGTTGTTCAAATGGTTTAAAAGGCACTGGGGTAGTGACTTCTGCCTAGGTGGTCAATTGACGGGTACTTGAGTCTAAGGCACGTTTGACATTTTTGGGGAGTATGATATAACTGTTGCACGACTTTACCCACTCTACACCTCTCAGTGGTTCGAGTGATTTTTCCCGAATTGACTTTCTCAAGACCAATTGGGTATGAAAAATTTGCACAAGCAACTAGGGTTCAGGTAGGGTGTTACTCTCTCGAGGTTTGACCCTTTAATTGGGGCTATCAATCTCTTGAGTACGCCCCAATTCCTTGTTGGACCAATTTTGGAGACTTAGGCTCTCTTTCTCAAGTAGAGCTCAAGTCAACTTAACACAAACTAGTGTTTGCAACTACTAATTCAGCAATTAACCATGAAATTGGCCCAAATAACAAACACCCATAGTCAATTTAGCCCTAAAATACAAGACCCATCAATTACCCACACTAGCGTTAAGCCACAGCCCTAGCTTATGGGTCTAGCTACTCATAATTAAAGAAGGAAAACAGGAAATAGATGAAGAAAAACTCATATTAATTAATTACTAAGATAAACACAAGATTCAATGATGAAATGTAGATAAAATTGCCCAAAATGGCTACGAACTTCAAAACCACGAGCGCAGCTATGTTCTGATACTGTCCGCTTCACCTAAAAATAGAAAAGAAGCTATTTATACTAAGATGACAATTTTGGACAAAAATACCCCTGCAGGGTTAGTGCGGACCACACAAAATGGACTGCGGTCCGTACTAGGGCTTTGGACTTGCCAAAAATGCTCTTTGAACTCGGGTACCGTGGACCGCAGAGAATGGACTGCGGCCATGGAGGATTCTAGTACGGTTCGCATAAAATGGATCGCGGACCGCATTAGCTTGACACTAGGAAATTGCAACTATCTGATTCTCCTCACTGCGGACCACGGAGAATGGACTGCGGTCACGTTGATCTCAGTGCGGACCGCACAAAATGGTGGTGCGGCCACACTGCCTCTTTGCCTGGAAATCATGCTCTCTGAATCTCCCAGTGCAGACCGCACAAAATGTCGTGCGGCCGCACTGACATTGTTTTGCCTGACCTTTGTCTTGTCTTAGTACTTGTGCAAGTTTCACTCCTTTTGAGCTGATCTTTGACATCTTGTCACTTTGTTGATCAAACCTGCAATCAAGCACAACTTGTGAGCCTTTTGGGACTATTTTGTACAAATTCCTAATCAAAACATAAGCATGAAGGAGTATAAAAGGTATCAAAATCCCTAGTTTTCAACTCCCCCAAACTTAAGCTTTTGCTTGTCCTCAAGCAAACAAAATAAGACCCACCCCTTATGAGAATGCCCAAGAAAATTTCAGTTGTCCTAAAGTGACCTCATCTAGCATCAATTGGGACTAATAATTGCCCGCAATACAAATGAATCATTAACAACTTTTACTATTTGAAACACCATGGATTAAGTGCAACACAAGAGCATCATGAATTAACTCAACACATCAAAGAACTCTTTTCCATTACTTTGGTCATTGTGGAACCCAAACTCACACATCCTCAGCTTTCCTAAGCAAACCTCACCTTTAGAATAATGGCACTCATTATGAGGTTAATATAAATTCACTCATCTCTCAAAAAGAAAAGTCACAAGACCGGCTCTAAGTACGATATGCTTGCCCCTTATGTGAGTATCCACTAATGTAAGCTTCATTCAACTCAAGATCATATAGGTCTTTTATGGAGACATTATGAAGGCTTTTGGCTTAGGGTAGGAAAGGGTCTAAGTAGGTTCCATCTTCCCTTAAGCACTTCTTTTGTTTTATTTGGCACACATTCACTTGAATCTTTGAGTCATTTCAGTTCTTTCTAAGGGGTTAGAGAGACACACTGTCACTCTTTCTTATGCATTTCAAACCTTTTCTCCTTTTTCAACTTTTCACAACTTTCATTCTTTGCTTTTCTTGAATCCCTTTTTATTCTTTTTCACATTGAACATTCTTTTTTTTTTTTTTGTCTTTTTGTTTTTCTTTCTTCTTTATTGCCTTTCCTTTTCTTCATTTTTGTGGCTTTTTACCACTTTGTTGCAATCCTCGTTTCTCCCCCCAAACTTATACTTTTTCCATGTGCTAAAGGAAAGATCGGGTGCCAAGAGAGGGTATCTTTTAGAACGGGTAAAGGCATGTATCATGGTTTTTGAAAGAAAAAGGTCTAAGGCTCAAAAGGGTTAACTAAGGATCTTATCATTGGTGGGTTGTGGATGTGTTCTAACTATCATTTGAAACAAGGAGAGCCTATAGTCATGTCTCAAGTCAAAATTCACTCAGGATTTTGCCTCAACAAACATTCAGGGCAAGTTCTAGACCAATGGCTCAGGACTTGGACTTGCATTGCGATTACTCACCACACAAGCTATGGGATCGCTAAAGACACAGAGTCGGGGGCCCACAATGGCCTTAGATAAGATTTAAGCTCACAATGGTCCCGAAAAACCACTTGATGATTATCGGCCAACACAGGAGTCTCAAGGTCACGACTTTCACCATCCTAAACACAACAAATTATTTTTGACCATAAGATCAAAGGGCAAATGTGCTAGGCCCAAGTAAAGCTTTGCTTGAGGCACCCTTAACTACTAACTACTAAAAACAAAAACAAAAATGGACTCAAACCCTTAAGAAGGTTGTCACGCCATCCGTCATTGGAAAGAGCCACCTGGTTCACACAACACTCCAACTTTGGAAATAACCATGGCATTAATAAAACAAAAGGCTTATTCCAAACTTTCAAAACAAGAAGCTACAAATCACAAATAAGAAGCTAAGAACGAAAAAATTGCGGAAAGTAGAATGAATATTTACAAAAGGGGATTTGAATGTACAATAGATGGGATGAATATCTACAATGTAATATAACATTATATAAGTGCGAGAAATGATAAAAATATATACAATCCAAAGATGAAAAATAAAGAAAGCATAAAAAGTATCAAATATATATACAGTCATCCGAATGAATCCATGAAATAAGCAGTAAGTCCTACCCCCTCAAATAAAAGCTGGCTGTCTGCATGGGCTCCTGAGTGGTCCCAGGGTCCTCACTGTACTCGGTAACCTCAGACTGGTTCCCAGTGGGCTGCTGCTCTGTTGCTGGGACCTGGGCCTAAACCTAGACAGGCTCCTGAGGTGCATCCTATGGCTGATTGGAGGAGGCTTCTGATGGGTCTGCCAACTATTTGAATGCATCATCCGCTTTGGGAATCATCCTCCTCTTGGGGGGCCTCTGATAGTGCTCCGGCTGGGGATCAACTGCTGGTATTGGGTCCTGGAGCAGTAACTCTAAAGGCAACTAATCTTCCTTCAATCTGTCAACATCAGCTCTTAGCTCCTTCACAGACTATATACATTTGAGGGGGTAGGCTGATCTATCTTCCTCATCTTCTTGTTCTCCCTAGGAAGCTCCTTGAGAGCCTTGCCATATGAATCAACTGTATCAGTAAGCACTTTCTGATTGTCGAGGAGTTTCTTTTGGTTGTCTAGTATCTCCTTGAGAGCATCCTCCATCGACTGGGGAACATGTGGGGGTGGTGGTGCATAGTGAGCCTCTACCGTAATAATCAAGATGGACAACTTGGATGACGAAGTCTGCATCCAGTTGTTGATACTAAGAAGTGCCTAGCTCAGTCGGTGGGCAGTAATAGGATGATTACGGGAAGATGGAATCTCCGGGTCCGCTGAGGTGTATGGACCAGGAGGGATAGCAGAAGTAGAGGCAGGCTCAGCAGGAGTCACTACTACAACTGGCTCTTCAGACTGGCCAGTTGGAGCAGTAATTGTACTCTTGAAGTTCTTGCTCTTGGGGTTATCATCCCTCTGCATGCTGTACCAGGAGAATAGGGCCTTCGTTTTAACCTTGATGTCGAAGGGCCTCTTTTCCACTTTCAGATCCCGAAATTACATGGTGAGAAAACTGGGGAACGGGTAGTTTCTATCATGCTCATCACCCACAATTGAAATTATTCTCGACATCACATTCCCCACATTGATTGGGTACCCCCCATGATCGAAGCCACCAAAACTGCCCGATGAAGAGGTAGGGTATTGTCATGAGTCATGGGGTCCAGCCTCCTACATACAAATGTCTCCCACCCCCATGCCTCAAAATTCAAATTGCACCTCAAAATCGTGACGCCCGCAGTCAACCAGTCAGGGGTGGTACCCAGGATTGCCAGTTATTGTGCCAACCATGGACGAAACTCCTCACCCAATTCCATTTTTTCCATGTATAGGTACTTATCCTCCTCGTCAAAGCCAAGGTAATCGTTGATCGTTGATGATAGGCTAAATTGTATAATATAGCCTATATATATGCTCTAAATTAAGAAGGATTTACTGTCATATGAGTATAATTAATGTAAAAGTTAGCTCTAATTGTGATTTTAATGTTTTACAGGAGTTAATTAACCAATTGAGAGTTTATGATGGTAATGAAGTGGAAATTTGAGCAACAAAAACGAAACAACAGAAAACCCCACTAGCGCGGTCATTAGCGCGCCCGCGCTAGTCCAGAAGTTCGGGCAAAATGATACACCATTAGCGCGGGCATTAGCGCGGCCATTAGCGCGCCCGCGCTAGTCCAGTTCCGGAAAATACTAATTTGAGGGA
>MU775075.1:4502-16514 GCA_026770625.1 Nicotiana glauca
CTATTTCTAGCCCTTGTGCAGTTTCTCTTTGGTTGCACCTGCTTCTTGCAAGGTCGCTTTTGGATTGCACCCGTTTCCTATTTTCAAACAAAGAACAATTGTTAGTATGAAACGGTGGTTAGTTTTGTGGCCTTCATTGTTTTGATCCCGGCCCGACTTCTTTGATGAAGAACTCAATTGCAACTGCTTGTTCCTGTGGACCGATTTCATTTCAGGCCTTGAGAACTTATGGTTTTTCCAGACTTGCCATGATGGTTGTTCGGTGGAACTCAACCTTTTCGACTTTACTTTGCCTCTGTAGGCCTTTCCTTTCTAACATTCCTTTTCTTTTCTTTTCTTTTCTTTTCTTTTTTTTCGGAGCATCACAGAACTTTTGGCTCCTCAAACTTGCTGCAACGGCTAGTTGCGTGGCACTTACCTTTTCCAACTTTATTTCACCTTCACATGCCTTTTATTTCTTGCTTCTTTCTTCCAACTTTAGCTTCAGAGCATTTGGGACACATTGGCCTTCAAACCTTTGCCGAGACGGTTAGCCACGTGGGACTTGACCTTTTCAACTTCATTTGCCTTTATAGGCACTGCAATTTGATTTTCTCCTTTCAAGAGTTTTGATTTCGAAGCATCGGCCGCCATGGCCAGTCGAGGTCAACTTGATGCCCCTAACGAGGCTGAGTTCTTTTTTTTTTTTGCACATTGGCTTGTATCAAATGAAGCCCTGTAAATCAGTCTTGCCATCCTTTCTTTGTATTAGTTTCGGAACAGTATTAGACCGAAAGGGATTCAAAGAAAACAAACAATTGAGTGGAGAATGAGTTTAAAAATAAGAAGTGTCCCTTTCAGGGAAAGGAAAGAAGGACTTATCTGGAGTGCATGCGGACTTCGATGAACATGACATGCCTTTTGGACTGGATGCCTGATCTGTGTAAACCGTCCGACTCTCAGAAATTTATCGCAACCTTTGCTTCAAAATTTGAGAAACCTTGCCAGGACTTTGTCGGCGTCGATGGCTTTGAGGATCCTCTTTTCGATCAGGGGCGCCCTTTGTGAGTTTTCACGAGCTGACCTAACTCATTTCTCTTCTCAGCATCGCCTTATAGTGCCCGTGTGGGTTTTCACTGACAAGACTCTCTCATTTTGATTTTTCTCTGCTTACCATCGCCTTACGGTGCCTATGTGGGTTTTCACCAATAAGACTCTCTCATTTTATTTTATTTTTCAACTTGGATTGCATCGGGTCCAAGTAGCTGTATTCTCTGATCCTTAAAACATTCTCACCGATTGATCAGAGGATTCGGGTAAAAAGGGGTTTGGATGGAATTACAACTTTGGAACCTTTTGGGCGGGATCATTGCCTAACCACTATAACTTTTGCCCCGGTTTCAACTTTGGAGGGGAATGTAGATTTTTATTTTGGTGTGATTGAACCCCAGAGAGAGGCTGCCTACATATCCTTTCGGAATCAAGTCGAACGTAGTTCAGGAAACTTTTGTTTTTGGTTTTCTTTTGTTTTTTCGGTCTTTTTTTTGTTTTTCTGATTTGTTTTGTTTCCTCTTCTTTTTTTTCCTCTCTTTTTTTTCAATTTTATTTTTCATTTCAATTTCTTTCTTTTTTTTTTCATTTCATTTTTCAATAACACTTTCAGGTTCCAAAGAGGGTAATCAAAGAAGAGTAATCGGCTCAAATGGGTTTGCAAATGGTTGATAGTATTTGGGTAGCGAGAATGAAAGCCTTCGTCATCTCAACCGGAGAATATTAGAACTATATGGAGGATCCAACATAGTACCTTTTGACTGCATTTGCATTGACAGTTATTTCAGGGACATTTCCTTCGATGTATCCCAAGTATAACGAATTCTTTTGGCAGTACTCTTGTTGCAATGTATAGAACTTTCCAATTCTGGAACCAATTTTCCTTCAGCTGTTCAAACTCTTTGTTTTATTTCCTCAAACTTATCTTCTTTGCATTTTGACTCTTGATTTATTATTTCGAAGTCTGACAGCGTTTTGGGATCTAGGCATGAAGTCCGCAAGCATGTCATGTTATTGAAACCTGCATTTAACAGAACTGAAAAGAGAATGAGAGAAAAAAATGACAAGATTAAGAAGAGAGAGACATTCCTGGACAATGAAATATTAATTTCATTTGATTTTATTTATTTTTTTATTTATTTTTTCAATTTTGTTCAGTTTTGAAGATAGAAGGGTTTACTTTGGAAAGTAAGACAATAAAGTAAAACATCCGGATCACACCCTGAAATAATTCAGATGCAGAAAGAATAGCAAGACTGGCTATCGAGACTCCCGCTGATGGGGAACTTTTGTGCTTGGCGACCATTTTGTGGCTTTCCTTCTGTCTCGACAATTGTTGCAATGACCTTCAGTGTCGGATCACATTCCTCAGCTTCACAAATCATTCCGACCATAAGCCCTTTCAGTATGTACCTCTTTCCTTTTATTTTTTTTATTTTTTTTAATAATTTCTTTTTCTTTTTCTTTTTCTTTTTCTTTTTCGCTCTTTTTTTTTCACTTTTGATTTTTTTTTGTTTCTGGCGCTCTTTTATTTTTGCACTCTCTTTTTTTTTTTTTACTCAATTAATTCTAAGGCTATGATCGAATCCGATGGGGCTTGCCTACGTATCATGACCCTGCATGAATCAGATCTTGCGTAATTCGGGAAGATTGAGAATTGAGTAAACTAACTTTTTTTTTCTTTTTATAAAACTCAGACCATGAAAGCTTTAAGGCTAAAGAAAATATTTTTTGAATTTTTTTTTGACTCTTTTTTTTTTTTTGGAATTTTCTAAAAACAATGCTTTAAAAGAAGAAAGAAATTTTTGTTTTTTTGTTTTTGAGTTTTTTATTTTGATTATTTTTTGAAAGAAAGACTTCTAAATATTCCTTTTCTTTTGATTTGAAGTTCGGAAATTTTTAAAAGTAAAAAGAAAATATTTTTGTTTGATATTTCATTTGTTTTATCTTTTTCTAAGGAAGAAAGAAAAATACATTTTTTTGGATTTTGGATGTTGCCTCTTAATTTTCGAAAGAGGAATTTTTAAGAAAAATATTATGAATTTTTGAGTTTTTGTTTATTTACAAAAGTACTTCTAAAGAAAAGCAAAAAAATATTTTTTTTTTGGACTCAAATTTTTTTTAAATTTTTTTTTTATGGACATTTACAAAAGAAAGATATATAAGGAGTATTTTTTTTTTTTTGAATTTTCGTTTTTGATTTTTTTTTTTTGGAAAAATACTTCAAAATGAAGGAAACGTGTATTTTAAGATTTGGATTTTTATTGATTTTTCGGATGAAAGACATTATAAAGAAAGAAACCATTTTTTTTTAGTTTAAAAACTACTTTTTTTTAATTTTCTAAGGAAAGATTTTTAAAGAAGGAACTAAAAGAAAATATTTTTGGATTTTTTGAAAAATTGGGGTCGGAACCGATGATGTTTGCCTACGTATCTCACATCCGGTGAGAATAAGACCCGCATAGTTAGGTCAATGTTGACGGAACACGGAAAACATGGCACTTGAATTTTTTTTTTCATTTTGAAATAACTTTTCTCTTTTTTTTTTAGAATTTCGGCAGAGTTTCAGAATTTTCTAGATATCTACCTCTCACCTTTTTTTTTTTTGATTTTTTTTTCTATTCTAGAAGCCGGTCAACATGCAGATCCGAAGCATATAAATGCATAAAAATAAGTAGGATGCATCAGGATGGTCTTTTTCATTTCAGGTTGCTTGTCCTAGACGGACCCAACCCCTGTGTTGAGTCCCCTAAGTCAAATGCACATGATGCAAATAAGCGTTCCTACTAGGGATCCGGCATGAAGTCAAGTTATTCTAGGTTCAAAACCTGGGTGTATGTCCTAGACTGTGTACCCGAGCAGACAACTCGAGTCGAGGAGGGGGCTATGTACCGGGGACCCGCAAGATCGTCCGGCTTAGTAACTTGTCCGAGCCTCTTTTTTTATTTCAGTGTATGACACTAACAGAATAGGGAGTCTCAACCAGTAAGCACATCCCCGGAGGTGAGAATAGAAAGGTTTCGTCATAGTTTATATACATTCCAGATAATATCAAAGCGGTAAAGCACTTCGGACATTTAGCATGAAACATGTAGGAAAATCAGATAAAGCCAAATATAACAATTATTCTAAGCTCGAATTCTTAAACCCTGAACCAAAATTCTGGGTTTGTGTCCCCAGCGGAGTCGCCAGAGCTGTCACACCTCCTTTTTACACATCTACCCCCGAACGATAGTGTACAAGGGAGTTTTTCCATTTTAAGTGACATTATTCGAATCGAGATTATTTATTCAATTAGATTCGCCACTTGGGATAGGTTTGGCTTTTGGTGTCCCAAGTCACCGGTTTATCTTGAATCCCAACCCGAGGAAAATATTCGACTTTCCAAGTGAAGTCTGCGAACCAGAAATTCTAAGTAAGGAATTCTGTTGACCCGAGGGAAGGTGTTAGGCACCCACGGATCCCGTGGTTCTAGCACGGTCGCTTAAACTATTATAACTGGCTAAATACTTGATTTTAATACATGTTTCGATTTAAAGTGCAATTTAAAATACTTACCGATTTTAGATTAGTTTTTTTTTTTTTGAAGAATTTGCAACATTATTAAAATATGTCTCGAACCACGTCACATAAATGCACCCGTAATTTTTGACATATTCCAACGCCATTGAGATTTGAATTTGGGTAACATAAATGTGCACCCGATTTTAAGAAGGTAATATTATTAAATGACAGGCCTAAAGCAACTAGCATATTATTAACTTTGCGGGAGGTCATGAAATTGGCTAAATGGCACGCCCCGAGGTCTAAAATATTTTTAATTTGATTAAGGGGGCCACGCGATGTATGATTTTGTTTAGCGTGGCACACCTCTTTTTTATTTTAAAGGGCAACCTAGAGTAAACTACGGATATTTATTATTGAAGATTGTTGTAAGGCCATGCTTTATGCATAAAATTTTATTAGGGAGTAAGTAAGATGATTAACAGGATCTATTTTATCCTAAATCAATCGGAGCCTCAACTTAGACTAATTGAGTTTACAGACCAAGCATACGGTCCAAGTAAGCCTTCCTTAATATACTATCATTTGCCTATTCCAAAACTATACATATCTCAAAGAATTATTGAGGCCAAATGAATATGATACAATAAAAAGGTCCAAGACATTAAATATCTATAAGAAAAGCTAAGGAAGGAAACTGGCAGCACAAATAACTAAAGAAAACATCTAAGACATATTTGATATTAAAATAATTGAAATTGAAATGGAACTCTCATGGTTTTATATGCAACAGAAGCAAACAACACACATTTGGAGGCATTTAATGAGCTAAAGCATTTGGTATTATTTTAACAAGCTAAAAAAGAGCAAGATAGAATGAACGAGAAAACGGACCTCTGCGAACTTAAAAGTTCTTAAAAAAACGAAGCTCAGTAACGGAAATTCAAACAAACAACTTGCCGGAGATCTCGACGACCCCGACGGGCTGGGCTCAACTTAAGAGACCAACATCGGTTAAAGAAACTGAAGCTGCTACATTTTATACTGAAAGAGCTGGTCGGAGATGGCGCAACTCCGGCGAAACGCCGGGAAAACAGTGACCTAGCGGAGATAAATTTATATGGCTTCAGAACCGATTTTCGGAGTGGGATGGAGAAGCCGGAGCTGCTACGGTTTGCTAGATCTTTTCCTGCGTTTTCTGCTGTGTTTATGAAGGTTTGAAGGCTGGTTTTTAGCTGATTTTGCTGGGAAGGAGAGCTGCTTTTCAGGTCATTTTTGGCCTGGTTTTATGGGCAGAAGAGGGCTGGTTTCTAGTGCAACAACGTGAGGTTTTATGGTAGTTTTCTTAGCTCATTTTTTGAACTGTTTGAGGTGTTTTGCGGCACTTCAACGCATCTTTTGGAGTGTTCATGACTGTTTTATTGGTGAGGTTTTAGGAAGAAAAAGAAGAAGAAATCTCATGGTTCAGATTTTTTTGGGGTCTGCCCTCTCAACTTTTGGAAATTGGGTCCTTTTTGTCTTCAATGTGTTTGATTTTGTTTTTTTTAGCCAGAAGGAGAATATTCAGAGGGTGGGATCTTGTTTGTAATGTTTTTTCTGATTCAGATCCTTTTTGTGTGTGTGTTAGTGTGAAAATCAGATGGAGGTGTTTGTTATTTAATAATGAGTGGGGAATGGGTGGGGAACATGAGTGGAGGAGAGTGGGAGGTAGTGGAGAGAGTGGGGGAAGTGGATGAAGTGGAAGTTAGTGTGAAAAGTGAGAAAATTCGAATATGGTCAAAAATTAGGTGTTAACAGCGACAACCTGTCGAAATGCAAGGACCGGGGCCCTCCGCCGAGAAGCACCTCGACCTATCATCGAAAAAAGTTATATCAATAGATAACGATATAAAACTAAGCAATGATACATGGTAAGGCACTTACCTGATGAAACTCTCGGCCCATAGCATTTCACAGAAGTGGGCTAGTCTTGAGTCTCCACTGCATGGGGAAGCAGACGGGCTACCCAATCCCTTATACTTGCAGCAGGATAAGGTGGATGCCCCATGGCTGCAAACAAGAAGCAAACGAACTCTAAGGAGGCTGAAGAAGAAAGGAAAGAGTAAAACAAGTGGCGGCACTTACAGTTCTCGTTTCATTGCTCCGGACACCTAGCGGGGTCAGATACGATGTGTGCAGTTTTGACGAAGAAATACTTGTGCCAAAACTTATGACTCGCTCGGTTGTCGGTCCCAATCACTAGTTCTTTTATCCCACGGTGCCTCAGATGCACCATAGTACGCCTATGAAAGCTGGGTGAAAACAAGTGCAGTAGATGGTGAATGATAACCTCGCACCCCGCCAACTCCGCGTACTTTGTCAACAATAGGAGTATTTTAAACGTGTATGGAGAAAGTTGTGCCGTACAAACCTGATAGATTCGACAGAACTCCTCCGCTAACAGTACCCAGGCCTATGGACTCTTACAAAGTCCCTCCCCGCTAGAACCATATCAACGTGAGCAGAAATGTTATATTTCGCACAACATCGATATGGACGTGTTCTGTTTCGGAGAACACAGGGATGGTAGTAGGAGGAGGATCCTTGAGAAAGTCACTTCGAGACGAAGGGTGTCTCAGCAGCAACTCCTCTACGGTAGGAAAGTTGTCCCCCTCTTCCATCATCATACCCTCACCGTCAGAGGGAAGTGCCACGGACAACGGAGTGGCGTCGGAAACCCCCTCACGAGATCGGTGTGTTCTAGGCATCTCTTCTACAGAGAATATGTTAAAATGACTGAGGAAGCTAAGAAAGGAAAATGGGAGAAGAAGAAGTAGAGAAAATGGTGGAACAAATACGAAGGAGATGAAGAAGAATAACTGGTGATGAAATGGCCAAGAATTTTTGGAAAAAAAAATCCTCCACCTATTTATAGGATTGGGTGGCGCCAGAATCGAAGTGGAAGGCTGCATCATGGCATCGAAATCGAAGCGACAAGCCGTCAACCCCTGCCTCGAAAACATGCATAATGATGACGCATGTAGAAATGATGTCATTTCTCGATAAGACACGCTATCCAGGGTCTTGTTGAGCACGCTAATCTCTCGTTGTTGGCCAAGCCGTAATGCTTCGTGAAGCCAAATTTCTCCACAGGAGTGAGTGGTGCCCGCTTATCGAGAACGCACCAAGTTGCAAACCCGAAAAGCCGAGGGACTAACTGTATTGGTCCAAATTTGGACGACCACGGCCATTGATGAATACGACAAACGACGAGATCCTCGCAGCTCGACGTCCTGTAGAGGACGACAGACAAGCAAGCAGAGACTGCACGACTTTTATGGTAGTGTAGGTCCAATAGGGGCAATAGGAATATTCCTTCGAATATTCCCCATAATATGCCTTTTAGGGTTCAGAAGGGGCTTGTCCGTGATATATAGCGGGAAAACAACCTCGTAAGAGGGGCCTTTTCTAATGCTTTTCTGGCTAAGAACTTTAACTGTAATACTTTTCTACGTAAGCGATTGGCATCCTAAATGTTCGATCACTCACCTTCGCAAGAGCAAAAATATTTTCCACTGTATTCATTTTTCATACCTTACGTTCTAGAGATTATTGTATTTAGCTAAGATTTACCCCTTCATTTTCTTTGATTGATTTATTCAAAAAGATTCCAATATCTTTTGAGTCAATTACTGCCCAACCAAAATACACATACACCAAAAAAAGCTCCTCCTCTAATAAAGAAATAAACAAAGAATATATAATACTGATATTAGTAATGCTAGATTAGCTATGCCCGAATTATTCCGACCCACTGTTTGGTTTATTAATGGTTCTAAAAGGTCAGATCTATATTTATTCATGTTTATCCATGTATTAAAAATTATTATATTATTAATGCCATAATTTACTATATATATAATAGTACTGAATAATATGTATAACTAACACAAGTATTAGTTACATGTAAATTAAAAATAATATCAAACAAATAATAAGTAATACCAAAACTAGTACATACATTATTTTCTCTAATCAAACGTTCCGTTACTGAAAAGTCAGAGTATTTATTTCATTATTTGTAGTGTGAATTACACTGCTAATTAAAAATTCGACGACAGTAGTGCCTAAGATTAAGCTATTCTAGGTACTAGGAATGGAATCTTCTCATTTACTTAAAAGTCATTCCTAGTGTTAATTATTAGCAGTGTAATTATTACTTAAAAAAGTAATTACAGTAGTACCTAAGATTAGCTACTTTAGGGTTGGAATCTTCTCATTCTTAATGTCGTGTTTTCTTTCCCGGACCTCGCGCATAGCGGGAGTTTAATGCACCAGACTATTTTTTTTTATTCCTAACCTGTACTTATGTCGAGTTGAATCCCCCATTGCATTCGATTTACTTTCCACTTTTTAAATTTTGAATTTAAGTTTTGTACATTATTAATGTAAATGTTTTTTGTACGATCAAGCTTGATAAAATAAAATAAAATTTTAGATTAACGATGTATATAATTTGAGCTCTTAATTGTTGTTGTTGTAATTCTAATGAATAATTTAGGACTCCCCCCTTTAATGTTTTCTCTATTTCTTTTTTTCTTTTTTTGGTGAGATCTATTTCTTTTTTCAATGTTGAATGGTTTAATGTTTAATGTAAGAAACTAACTAACGTCTACAATAAGTACTCAAAGGCTATCATACGGGGTAAGTACTCCTCTATCCTTGATCACAAATTTCAGGTTCGGACCTTGAGAATAAGATTGTGTTTGTTAGGAAACGTTTTATCCTCAAAACGTGACTTCCATGCGCATATTCGAATTAATCAAACTTTAAAACGATTATAAGATATCGTTTGAAAAACAATAATATATCACATCTTCAGCGAAAACAGAGACTAATTGTGACCAAAGATATTTCCAAAATATCGTTGAATTTTCTTCTGAACCTCATCATAGACTAATTAATTACTGAATAAAATTGGTTGATCAATCATCACTCGTTCCTTATAATTCTAGGAATTTAGGATGCGAAAAGGGCTAAGCTCAACTCAAAATTACTAAATAAGAATATCATTAGAATTTCAATGCGCATAAACGAGTAGTTATATAAATTATTTTTAAGAATAAAATTATTGTGAAAAACTGCAGATATTTAAAAGGTTTATTCTATATCTCAAAAAAAAAATTAAGAAAAGTGTTACAGCTTTTTTTTTAAATGAAAAGCATTTTTATTAATGAATGTTTATGGGTCCAATTATATTTATTCCCGTAATTCTTCTCTTACGGAGAACTTATTATTCAAACGTAGGATAATGTTGACTTTCTTAGATGTATTTAATCTCTATAAAAAGGAAAAACGTCTCTTAATCACTTCACATTTAAAAAAAATTTAATTTTACATTTTGATCTTAGTGAACTGTCTTTTTTTTAGTTATGGAAAAAGATGGTTATAAGGTCTTAATAAATCAATTACTATAATAAAAATTGTCCTTTTCCTTGTTTCTTTACATTCAAAGTCTCCTCCATTTACTTTCTTCCCAATTTCAATTTAGTTGGAAACCTCAACAATTTTTATGAAAAAAGTTTATACCAAAGGAAAGATTAATATAGTTTGTCCTGTTAATTGTAGATTACGACAAATACTTACTTTTAAATTCGTATATACTACTTCTTAAAAAAGTCGGTACTGTCCCGAAGGGATGGCCCAGTGGGTTTGGAGGGAGTTTTCCACACGGAAGACGCGGGTTCGATTCCCCATCAATGCTTTCTGGGTCTGAGCCTATCGCACGGGGCTTGCCTAGTGAGGTTTACATCCCTTGTGTGGTTTGCAGGCTATTACACAGTGGGGGGTTTACCCAGTTTACCCAGTGCTCACCCAAAGGACAGAGACTGTAGCGGCTGCGGGTTTTCCTGGGGTTAAAAAAAAAAAAGTCGGTACTACATGTTGATCAACCATAAGAAGCCAACTTTTGACTCTCTTATTTATATGGCTAGACTAGAAACTTTCCAACCTTTTCAATTTAATCACTACGTCAAGAACTCATTTATCTATTTTTTTTTCTTTTATATAGTTAAGAAAGAAATAACGAATTCCTAATTTGAAAACAGGGATCAGAAAATTACATTCTCAAGGCTTTCCACATCTTAGTATTGCAATTTTGTGATATCTTGACCACTAAAATGTTTATTTATACAATAGAATTTCTCTTTATTAAGAGCAATTAAATAACATTTAATCCAAGAGAACTAATGCCGTTACTACTTTTCAATTTTTTCAAACAAACGAACATGAAACAATATAGTATTCATGCACCGAAGGTTCAACAATATTCACATAAACAAGTAATCTGATAAAATAGAAACAACCTGCTTTTAGTAATTAAGATTCATTATACATTACATGTAACTTAAATCCTATTTAAAGTAGTCCTAGAGTTATATGGTAAAATTAAATGAGATGTGCCTAAACTCAACCGCGGAGCTAGCTTTTAGTTTACAGGTTTAGCAGAATGATACGAGTAGCTTGCGTCAGTGGTACCTCGTGCTCGTTAAGTAGTACGGGGTAGTTAGTTAGTTGGGAATAAGGCTAAAAATAAATTTGAGAAAAGTTTAGTTTAGTCCACCTATATTTTAAATTATAGCTTTCAATAATTACACATTAGCCTTATAATTTTCTTTGCCTTTTATACGAGAGGCTTAGGTTAGCTGTTTAGGAAATGACACGAGTGCTAGGTAGGGAATCTCTCCTCTCTCACTCTATATATTATAATTTCTACTCTTAGTAAATATCAATCAGAGAATATTCCCTTTTATTTTTGTCACGATCCGGATTTCCCACCATCGGGAGTTCTGATGGCGTATACTATCGGAGCAAGGAAAGCCAAGCATTTAAATATTTTCTGATAACAACCCAACAATAATAATAATAAAGAGTCATTTAAATAAAAGCGGAAGTCTTTAAAACATAGATAACTGAAAAACTCAAAATGAGGAAGTTTAATATTTCTCTACCCAAGATTGGTGTCGCTATCTCACGAACTACTAAAGAGTGCTACAAACAAGTCCGAATAGAAAATACATAAATGCCTGTCTCGGCACAATGAAAACAAACTAAAAACATGGAAAGGGACTTCGGCCTGCGAACACCAGCTAGGCTACCTCGTAAGTCCCTGGACTGAAGTCAACTCCTGATCAATATCCAACTGCTGCGGTCCAAGAGTTGCTCCGGTGCCGTGATCTGTGCAAAAGAGCACAGAAGTGTAGCATCAGCACGACCGACCCCATGTGCTGGTAAGTGCCTGGCCTAACTCCGGTGAAGTAGTGACGAGGCTAGACAAAACTACCAATCAACCTGTACAGTTCAATATATATATATATATATATATGCAATAAAAGGGAAGCATACAGAAATTAAACAGTTAAGAGGGAGGGGAGCATACTATGGGGGAGTACAGTCCGGAGATAAAGTCAACAATTTAAGTAAGAAATAGGGCAATAACAA
>MU775079.1:4676-50413 GCA_026770625.1 Nicotiana glauca
ACTATTAGCCCTCTTTATATACCCCAAACTACCCCTGAAACTATGTTGGATTTACTAACTAAACCTATTGCCATTCAATCCCTTTAACCCCCTGAATTATTTAACTGTCGGATAATTATAAAACTAATTATTAATCAAAAATTTAACAAAGTATAATTACCTGCTAATTAGCTAATCAATTCTAATTATCAAAATTAATCAGAAATCATGCAAAACTAATTAACTAACAATTATAAACTCAACAGCTATAATCAAAACATGCTAATTATTAATCCAAAATTGCCTAATTAGTTAACAGTGATATGACTATTAATTGTCAAAAATCAACTAAATGACTAAAAAAAGAAACTTATGAACATGCTAAATTTATCAGATTCAAACATTTCAAAGGAACAAAAATTCAACGAAAGATAAAGAAACGAAAGATAATCTTGAAAGATAAAATAAAAAGGTGCAAGAAAGCCATCAAAAAAACATATGCATGATAAAAATAAAAAATAAAAAGAAATCAAAAGAAAAGAAGATCAAGAACTTATCTCTTTTTTTTTTATTTATCTTGTTTGGCCGCTAAAGAAGAACAGGACTTGGAGACAACATTTGTGAATTTTCGACTCGCCGGGAAACTTTGAACCCATATTCGAACTGCTCCAGTAGTATTTAAGGTTCAAGATTTTCAGAATCGTGTTGAGGAAAGCAAGGCGGTGGTTTGGTGTTATTTTGGGTTGCATTGGGTGAGGTGGTGTTCGCCGGAGTTAGGGTTCCGGCGAAACGATTTTGAATATTCGAACAGATGGGGACACATTCGAAGTCAGTGAAGTAGATGGGTGGAATCAGGATGAGAGGAGAATTTTGGGGTGTGAATTTGGGGTTCGTTGGCGTAGGTGACATTTCCCGCCGGTAGGGTTCCGGCGGGTTGAGAAGGAAGTAGAGGCGGCTAGGGTTTGGTTGAGACGAAGGGTGTAAAATATTTTTGATTTTTCTGAATTTTTGTATTGCTATATTAAAAGGGTAATAATGAGCCACAACCGTTGGATGAATTAAATTGAACGGTTGAGATCTAACACTGCTTGGGCGATGTCGTTTCATTTTTTTTTAATGAGATCAGGCCCTGGACGTTAGATTAGAAGGGATCAAAGGCTGAGATTAAATGCCTCTAGACGACGTCGTTTGGGTTAAATGGGGGCAGACCGGATTTGGACGAAATAATGGACTGGATTGGGGTGTATTTGGGCTTGGGGCGGATATTTTTTGTTTGGGTTTGGGGTAATTAGCCCAAGTTCTTTAACAGTCCATTTCTTTCTTTTGTTCTTTTATTTACTTTTCTTGTATTTCACTCATATTATTTTTGTATTGTATTTTCCTTTTGTATTTTGTAATATTATTTTTTTATCTTTTTGTATTTTATATATTTTTTACTTTGCATATTATTTTTTCTAATTTTTGTAAAACTAAAGCAAAACCTAATTAACTTCTAAAAAATGCAACAATTATCAAAAAGGTCTAAGACTATTATTTTGTAATTTTTTTAAATTTTTCTAAAATGAATTAATACCTACTTAATACTAAAATGTAAAATTAAAAATCCTAATGCATATGCATATATTTTTTTAATTTTAATATGAATTATTAGCAACTAATTAACATAAAAATGCAAAAATATCAACAAAATCGTAAAAATAAAGAAAAATCATTTTGTTTTGGATTTTTAGGAATAATTTGCTTAGGGCAAAAATCACATGCTCACAGCTACCCCTCTTTGCCCAGAAACACGAAGAGTTTTCGTGCAAAGATAAGTGAGCGGTAATGAGGGATTTTTGCCCATTTGCATATTCCGTGTGAAGCATTTTTTAAAGATTTTGACCGCACCCTGCTTTAGAGATTGCCTACATATCCTAGGCTGAACAGGAATCAGGTCAGTGTAGTTCAGGAGTGTTTGGTAGTTGGGACTACCAGAAGCTGTGATTTTACTGTTGTTGCTGCTATTACTGCTTGCTGACCCCCTTATTACACTGTGGTAAAATAAAAGAAGCGAGCCTAAGCTATAATTTTATGAGTTACAAAAGATCCTATCTACGTCTGCAAACTTGCTCTTGTGTTCTTTCAATGGAATTCTGGCTGTTGCCTTGGCGATATTTTGAAATATGTGTCCATTCTTCAGGTGGACTCCTGCTTGCGACTGCTTGAAAAGGTATTCCCTTGCTTTCCAAGTGGGCTCCTGCTTGCGATTACTTTGAGAAAGTATTCCCTTGTTATCCAGGTGGGCTCCTGTTTACGACAAAATAGACAACCAAAATAAATTTTCTGCCCCAGTATGGTGACTGCATATTGTGTTATCAGATATTAAAATTAAAAGCTAGAATTAGGATTGTACTTCCCTTGTTTTCCAGGTGGGTGCCTGTTTGCTGCATTTGAAGAGATATGCCCTTTGTTCTTCAGGTGGGCTCCTGCTTGCTAAATTTGAAAAGAATATTCCCTTGTTTTCCAGGTGGGCTCCTGCTTGCTGACTTTGAAAAATATTCCCTTTGTTCTTCAGGTGGGCTCCTGCTTGCTGAATTTTAAAAGATATTCCCTTGTTCTTCAGGTGGGCTCCTGTTTGCTGAATTTGAAAAGATATTCCCTTAATTCTTCAGGTGGGATCCTGCTTGCATTGTTCGAAAATGTATTCCCTTGTTCTCCAGGTGTGCTCCTGCTTGCAACAAACACACAAAACGAGGAAAAATTTTCTACCCTAATTTGATAACTAGGCGCGTTGTGTTACCGAATATTAACTTGAAAGATAAGAGTTGCATTATACTTCCCTTGTTTTTCAGGTGGGTGCCTGACTGCTGCGTTTGGAATGTATTCCCTTGTTCTTCAGGTGGGCTCCTGCTTGCAACAACCATACAAAACGAGGAAAATTTTTGCCCCTGTTCTAATCAAAGAAAGATTTGTTAATATAAAAATGGTGGTTAGCTGCTTGCATTCTTGTTGGCCATGCTCCCGCTTCTGAATTTGCTCCGACTTGCTTCTTTGGACTTGTTTTGACTTGCCATGACTTCCAGTCTAACTTTCAAACCCTCTGATCCTGATGACCCAATTAATTTACCTTGTGTTACTGCTTTGGTGTTTCTGTTCCTTTTTGTGAAACTTTGCTTCTCCCTCCAATTATCTGATTACCCTTCTGATGGGATTTGCATAGGTCCTTCGTGTTTTACTTTCTTTTGATATGTCCCGATCTCGTTGTGCCATACAACTGGGAAGCTGGTAGTTAGCTTTGACTGAAACGTCTTATAAACAGACTTCAAGAAAAATGAAATACAATGACCTTGAAGATTTTGAGTATAGAAAGACTCTGAAAAGAAAAAGAGGATAGGACTTATCTGAGTGTAAAGGCTGATTCCATTGGCCGTACCATGCATTTTGGATTAACCAGCCTAGTCTGTCCAATCAATCAACTGTCAATTGCCACATTTGTTGTTCCATACTTCTCAATCTAACTTTCAACAAAACCCAAACCTCGCTTGTTTTGCCATGTTTCAAACACCTTTCAACCACATTCCTTCTTCATTTGCTCAATTTGAAAACTCACTTTTCGCCCTATGGTGCCCGTAAGCGTTTTCACCAATAAGACTCTCTCATTTTCAATTTCCTTTCTTCTGGTAGCAGAGTGTTGTCCATAACATGAGTCACCTTACTTGCTTGTATTGAAATTTCTTAAAATTGATCAGAAGGTCTTTCTTTGGGTCGTAATGTGGCTTTTGGATGGGTTCAGAAACAAGGGTATAAAGGCTCAAAATATTCCAACGTGGGTTCAAAAATTACCACTTTCGGAATCATATCTTTCACAACAAACATATCTTCTGCCCCAGTTTCATTCTTGGGGATTCTTGGACTTTTCTTTGGTTGTGACTGAACCTCAGTGAGGCTGCCTACGTACCCTTTCGGGATCAAGTCAAACGTAGTTCAGGTCATAAAATCGCTTCATTGTTGCGATGTTTCCTACCTTCCATTCTTCTTCATTCTTTTCTTCTTTTCTTTTCTTTTCTTTTCTTTCTTTTCTTTTCTTTCTTTTCTTCTTTTTCTTTTCTTTTTCTTTCTTTTCTTTTTTTTCTTTTCTTTTTCTTTTTTTTCTTTTTTTTCTTTTTTTTCCTTTTCTTCTTTTCTTTTCTCTTTTCTTCTTTTCTTTTCTTGTTTCTCCACTTGATTTCCCCGTCCAATCCTTGATTTTTGTTGTTGATTCCGAAAAAGGGATATGAAAGAAAATATAATAAGGCTCAAAGGGATAGCAAGGGATAAAGTGTTTGGATAGCAGAACAAAATGTCTTCATCATTTCAATCTCAAAATAAGTTGAATACAATCAGATACATAAAGATAAAGAAATCATACATAATATCTCTTGACTGCATCAGAATTGATAGCCATTTCTACACATTTTCCTTCCACATCTGTTAGATACAATGCGCTATTGGACAACACTCGTGTTACAACAAATGGCCCCTGCCAGTTAGGAGCTAACTTTCCTTTTGCTTCAGCCCAATGAGGTAGGATACGCCTCAATACCAATTGTCCGACTTAAAATTTTCGTGGACGCACTTTCTTGTTATACGCTCTGGCCATTCTCTGTTGGTACAATTGCCCATGACATACTGTTGCCAATCTCTTTTCATCAATCAAGCTCAATTGTTCCAGACGGGCTTTGACCCACTCATCATCATCAATTTCTGCCTCCGCAAAAATTCGAAGGGAGGGTATTTTGACTTCTACAGGTATCACTGCCTCCGTTCCATACACCAATGAATAAGGAGTCGCCCCTACCGAAGTGCGAACAGTAGTGCGATATCCTAGCAAAGCAAAGTGTAATTTCTCATGCCACTGCCTGGATCCTTCCACCATTTTTCGAAGTATTTTCTTGATGTTCTTATTAGCTGCCTCAACTGCTCCATTCGCCTTAGGACGATATGGTGTGGAATTGCGGTGTGTAATTTTAAACTTCTGACATGTCTCCGCCACTAGATGACTATTGAGATTGGCACCATTATCTGTGATAATCACTTTCGGAATTCCAAACCGACAAATGATGTTTGCATGTACAAAATCAACCACTGCTTTCTTGGTCACTAATTTGAAAGTTTTTGCCTCAACCCATTTAGTAAAATAATCAATGGCAACCAGAATAAACCTGTGCCCATTAGATGCTGCTGGTTCGATCGGCCCAATGACATCCATTCCCTAAGCAACGAAAAGCCATGGTGCCGACATTGTATGCAACTCAGATGGTGGAGAATGGATCAAATCTTAACCTGGCATTGATGACACTTGCGTACAAAGCTGATACAGTCTCGTTCCATAGTGAGCCAATAATATCCTGCTCGAAGAATTTTTTTGGCCAGTACATACCCACTCATATGAGGTCCACAAACTCCCGCATGTACCTCGGTCATGATAGTGGTAGCCTGTTTAGCATCCATGCACCTTAATAAACCAGGATCTGGAGTTCTTTTGTACAACACTCCTCTGCTAAAGAAAAATTCGCTTGCTAAGCGTCTAATGGCTCTCTTTTGGTCCCCTGTGGCCTGTACCGGATACACTCCCATTCTAAGGTATTCTTTAATATCATGAAACCAAGGCTCCCCATCAAGCTCTTCCTCTACCATTTTACAATAGGCATGCTGATCTCGGACCTGAATCTGCAATGGGTCCACATAAGCCTTATCTGGATGATGCAACATCGACGCCAAAGTGGCCAAAGTATCAGCAACTTCATTATGAATCCTTGGAATGTGCTTGAAATCTATTGACTGAAACTGTTGATATAGTTCATGCAAACATTGCCAGTAAGGTATGAGCTTTAAGTCTCGTGTCTCCCATTCTCCTTGAATTTGGTGTACCAAGAGATCCGAGTCGCCCATGACAAAAATCTCTTGGACACCCATGTCTATAGCCATTCTCAAACCCAAGATACATGCCTCGTATTCAGCCATATTATTGGTGCAGAAAAAGCGAAGCTGAGCTGTAACAGGGTAATGTTGCCCTGTCTCTGAAATAAGTACCGCTCCTATCCTGACGCCTTTGTTGTTGGCAGCCCCATCAAAGAACAACTTCTATCCAGGTTTTTCATCTTGTCCCGGTTCATCAATATACATTGCCTCCTCATCAGGAAAGTATGTTTTCAACAGTTCATATTCATCATCAACTGGATTTTCCACTAGGTGATCATCTACTGCTTGTGCTTTCATCGCAGTACGGGTCACATATATAATATCAAATTCAGTGAGCAAGATTTGCCACTTAGCAAGCCTCCCTTTGGGCATGGGCTTCTAAAAAATGTACTTCAACAGATCCAACCGAGAGATGCGATAAGTAGTATATGCTAACAAATAATGTTTCAACTTCTGCGCTACCCAGGTCAAAACACAACATGTCCTTTCCAGCTGAGTGTATTTTACCTCATAAGATGTGAACTTCTTGCTGAGGTAGTAAATTGCTTGCTCTTTCTTTAGCGTAACATCATGCTGCCCCAATACACAGCCAAAAGAATTATCCAACATTGTCAGATAAAGGATCAAGGGTCTTCCCGGCTCTGGCGGAACTAATACAGGCGGATTGGCCAAGTACTCCTTGATTTTGTCAAATGCTGCCTGACATTCATCTGTCCATTTGATTGCAGCATCTTTCTTCAATAGCTTAAAGATAGGCTCGCAAGTCGATGTAAGCTAAGCAATGAATCTACTGATATAATTCATCCTGCCAAGCAAACTCATCACTTCTTTGTTGCTCTTTGGCGGAGGCAATTCCTGGATGGCTTTGATTTTGGACGGGTCTATATCAATACCACGTCGGCTTACCACAAACCCCAACAACTTCCCTGACGAGACTCCAAAAGCACACTTTGCCGGATTGAGTTTGAGATTGTACCTACGAAGCCTCTGGGAAAACTTCCTCAGGTCTTTAACATGATCACACTGTTTTCTTGACTTTATAATTACATCATCCATATAGACTTCAATTTCTCGATGTATCATATCATGGAACATGGTGGTCATCGCCCTCATATATGTTGCCCCTGCATTCTTCAACCCAAACGGCATAACCCTACAACAGTATGTCCAACAAGGTGTGATGAATGCCGTCTTTTCGGCATCTTCTTCATCCATCAAAATCTGGTGATAGCTCGCATAACAATCTACGAAAGATCTAATCTCATGTTTGGCACATTTTTCAATCAATATATGAATATTTGGCAGTGGGAAGTTGTCTTTTGGGCTCGCCTTATTGAGATCACGATAGTCAACACACACCCTGGTATTTCTATCTTTCTTTGGCACAGGCATGACATTGGCTAACCAGGTGGGATATCGGGTAACCCGTATGACCTTCGCCTCAAACTGCTTATTGACTTCTTTTTTGATTTTCACACTGATATCTGTCTTAAATTTCCTCAACTTCTATTTGACAGGAGGTCATTCCGAATTAGTGGGCAATTTGTGGACCACCAGATCAGTACTCAGACCCGGCATATCATCGTATGACCATGCAAAGATATCTTTGTATTAAAACAACAACTTGATCAACTCTTCCCTGAGCGAGGCTTCCAAATGGACACTTATTTTTATTTTCCGAACATTTTCCTAATCCCCCAAATTGATTGCCTCCGTGTCATTCAAGTTCGGTTTGGGTTTTTCCTTATATTGACTTAATTCTTTACTAATTTCTTCCAAAGCCTCCTCGTCATCATACTTCACCTGATCATCACATTCAGTTTCTTGTATTACTATTTCACATTGATTATCAAGACTAGGCCGGGAACTCCTCATGCATGACACATCATTGAAATCAGCATAAAATGGACTGTACAAGAAAAAGAAAAGAAAGACAAAATAAAGGCTATCAGGAATGAAGAGAGAAAGAAAGTGCATTTTATTGAAATTTGTAAGATAACAAGATTTGACTCATCCAAACGGACGGAACATAGAAATCCAAATTACAACCTTGAAAATAATCCAAATTTAATACTCAAATAGAAAATCAAAAACTGACTACAGCGACTCCTTCCAAGTTGGAAGAGGAGTAGCTTCCCAGTTATTAAGATTGGCCTGAGATCCCACGAACTGGACATCAATTCTGCTCGGACCCTCGTCTGCTTCCATCATATTCACTTCATTGAACAACCTTTCAAACCTTTCAATCAATTCCTTGTCAGGTTTTATCATCACAGAGTTGGGCATCACTGTTGCCGGGTGCCTTTTAGTACCAGACCGGACGAAAGAATGGGAAAGGCAAGGGATAGGTTTAGGGAGGGTCCACACTTTCTTCTTCAACTTTTTGGCTCTCCTTATGTCAGCAACAGTAGGTTTAAAGCCTAACACGAAAGTATCAATATTACCAGGAAGAGACACTGGTTGTATAATGCCCTGTAGTGAAGCTCCCAAACCCTTTCCGGATAGAAATCCATTCCTTAACATCTCTGTTGCCACCATAACAGATGCGGTAGCTACCTTAGGCACAGGAACATTCTCCCTTTCCGGGATTTTAGCAATCGATACTGTATCCACAACTTAGTACACCCACGGGCCCTTATCATCTTCAACTTCCTCAAAGGGTGTAATGTCATTGCATGAATTTTCCTCCCCATGGACCACGATCTCCTGTCGATCCCATTCAAATTTAACCAGCTGATGCAACGTAGATGGTACAACTTTCGCAGCATGGATCCATGGTCGACCCAGTAAAAGGTTATAGGACACAACAACATCAAGCACTTGGAACTCCATCGTGAATTCCACAGGCCCTATTGTAAGTTCCAGCACAATATCCCCCACTGTATTCTTCCCTCCACCATCGAATCCCCTTACACAGATAGTGTTTTTGTGAATTCTTTCACTGTCAACCTTCAACTTCTCCAGAGTAGATAGAGGGCAAATGTTGGCACTAGACCCATTATCAATTAACACCCGGGTCACCACGGAATCCTCGCATTTTACTGTGAGGTATAGGGCTCTATTGTGTTCAATTCCTTCCAATGGCAATTTATCATCGGAGAATGCTACCCTATTAACCTCAAAAATTTTGTTTGCAATCTTCTTAAGATGATTCACAGTAATCTTATTTGGCACATGTGCTTCATTTGGAATCTTTATCAGCGCCTGGCGGTGTTCATCCGAATGGATTAATAAAGATAATAATGAGATCTGCACCGGGGTTTTTCTTAATTGCTCCACGATTGAGTAGCCCTGTGCTTTCATCTTTTTCAAAAACTCTTCAGCTTCCTCTTCAGTAACAGCTCTTTTCACTAGTGCCGGATTATCTCTAACTTCTTTGACTTTCCTCAATTCTTCAGGGGCAAAGCACCTCCCTGATCTATTCAACCCATGCATACTTCCTCTTTGACTTCTTTCCCTCGGTACATAACACTCACCCGGTCATAATTCGACGGAACAACCTTTTCACTAACCACAGACAACTGAACCGCCGGTTTAATGATAACCGGTTCTGTACGTGCGCCCTTTACAACCAACACAGGCTTAGCAACTGCTCCTGGTATTGTCACTTTAACAGGCTCTGGTTTTACCATCATCACTGGCTTACTGACTGTCTGCTCTTCTGCGACCAAAGCTTTCCCACCAGTCAACTTCTCATCTACTTTACTTTCACTTGCCTTAATCATCATCACCGTTTACGATGGCTTCTTGTATTCTCCCCTCTGCACTAACTCAATCATGTGAGTCTCATGATGAGTTGGTAATGGATTCTGCGTGATATTGGGAGTTTTCGAAGCCTTCACTTCAATTCTCCTAGTATCAATAAGTTCCTGAATGGCAGTTTTGAGATGCCAACATTTCTCCGTATCATGTCCTGGTGCTCCTGAGCAGTATTCACAATTGACTGAATGGTCTAAGTTCCTCGGGGGAGGGTTTGGTATTTTTGGTTCAATGGGATTTAACATTCCAAGCTGCCTCAACCTGTGGAACAAGCTAGTATAAGATTCTCCTAACGGAGTGAAAGTCTTTTTCTTTTGCAATTTGTCATTCTTGGCAGTGGGGTTTGGTTGGAAACCAGTTCCACCTGGATTTTTGTATGTTCTGGGAGGTAGGTATGCATTTTGGGTATGATAGGTGTTATGGGGAGTGGGTGCACGCCAGGGTGCCTGAGGTTGAGGATAAGTTTGGGCGTGGTGAACTGAGAAGTGGGGAACGGGGGGTGGATAGTAAGGTTGTGGTGGGCTGTATGGTGTATGTGGGTACGGTTGATGATATGGACGGGGTTGGTGATAATAGGGTGAAGAACCCTTGGACCATGTTCTAGATTCCACCACAACAACTTCTTCTTTCTTTTTCTTTCCCAAAACCCCTCCAGTGCCAGTCTGGATGGCTTGAGTGGTCGCTTTTATTGCGGAGTAACTCATAATCTTATTTGACCTCAAACCCTCTTCTACCATGCTTCCCATCTTGACAACTTCATTGAAATTTTTCCCCACTACTAACACTAGATGCCCGTAATAGGTAGGCTCTAAAGCGTGCAAAAAATAATCCACCATCTCACCCACTTTCATAGGTGGATCGACCCTCACGGCCTGCTCTCTCCATCGAAATCCATACTCTCTAAAACTCTCCCCAGGTTTCTTTTCAATCTTGGTCAAAGAAAGACGATCAGCAACAATCTCCAGATTGTACTACAAATGATTTGCAAAGGCTTGGGCTAAGTCATCCCATGTATACCATCGGGTGTGATCCTGCCTAGTATACCATTCTAAAGTTGACCCACTGAGGCTCTGGCTGAAGTATGCCATTAGCAATTCATCTTTTCCTCCAGCACCCCTCATTTTGCTACAAAACCCCCTCAAATGGGCCACGGGGTCTCCATGCCCATCATAAAGATCAAACTATGGAAATTTAAAACCCACAAGTAGTTGGACTTCTGGAAACACGCACAGGTCTTTATAAGCCACACTTACTTGCCCTCCAAGACCTTGCATGTTTCGTAACGGTTGTTCCAGACTTTTTACTTTGCGAATCATTTCCTCCTGTTCGGGGTTCTTTGGAGGTTTCTCTTCTTCAGATATATCAATGAGAGGNAGAAGTGGTTGCATAATATGGTGGATAAGTAGGATAGGCCAGGGAGGAATTTACGATAGGAGGGTCTTTTGTTTGAACTGGTGGAGGAACATAGGCGGGATTGGCAGGATATGTAGGTAAGGGTTGTCCTTTCGCTCAGGCCTGGTACATTTTGGCCATTTGTTGTTTCAGTTTGTACATTTCCTCCTTCATAGCATTTACATTCACTATTTCTTCATCCCTAGCCGGGTCAACAATTGTGGCTTCGATCTCTTGGCTAATCATTTTCGACATATCTTTGGAACGGGTATTGTACGGATCAGTTTCCAGAATGCCAGTTAGCTAAAACCACCTGTCTGTACTCAACACGTTTATTAGTGGTTAGGGCATTATCAATCAAATAATCGCACATTGGGAGCATAGATGCATTTAAACAATTTTGCTCAGCCACATGCGTCATCCCGGCTTTCTCAATCATGGCTTTTCTTTTATTCTTGCCTTTTCCTTTGCCAGTTCTTTTGTTGTGGCTTTTCCCTCTTTTTTTTCTTTTCATTTTAGCTTTTCATTTATTTTTCATTATTCTTTTGACTTGTATTTCTTTATATTTCATATGATTATTATCGGTCCTATAAAATTGCCTATATATCGCAATTGTGCTTAAATCAAAACAAGGAAAAATACAAATATAATTTTTTGGAAATTTTCAAATTTCATTAATGGCAAATGATTACATCAATACTAAGCTAATATTCCATTTTTTTGAAATCAAAAAAAACAAACTCAAAATTTAAGTACTATATTATTTTTTAAGAATACATCAAAGCTTCAAACCCTGGGGCCTGCGGGGCATCTCTCGGCATCACCGCAGGCCGGCTCGCAAGACCCCTTTGTAATTGCTCCAAATCATTCATAACTTGCCGGACAAATACCATCACTGCTGCAGAAGAAGTGGCATAACCCATCTTTTCTCCATCCTGGCATCTTTTAACAACATAGCGCGCAATACCCCGAATCCTTTCTCTAATTTGACCTTTCTCCTGGAGAAGTCGGCTTATTTGTCGAGCCCTAGCCTCAAGTACTTGGGAATCTTGAAGATGAAGATCTTGTAGCAATTTTCATTCTTTTTGCATTTTAGAAATCATTTCATAACAACGGGTCCTTTCAGCCTGAACATCTTTGTCTAACCGGGCCACCTTTTCTTCCCGAGCATTTGTTTTTCTTCTCATATTGGCAATGGTCCCTTCATAATCTTTTCTCAACTGTTGTACATATTGGCTTTTTCCTCAGTTTTCTTGTCCCAATGTGTTCAGAGTCTTGCTATGTTCCTTTCGGATTTTTCTAACTCCTCTTGACAATCCGAAATTTGCTTTTTCAATCCCTTGATCAACCTTTCATCAGACACACTTCTTTCTCGATTTCTAGCATCGATTTTCATTTGGTGAATATGTACCTTCAAAGCTTCATTTTCTTGCGCCAATTTCTTTTTCTCTCCTTCATCCGCCGCAATTTGCACACTTTTCTCGAACTGAAGGTCCCGCACCTGTTGCTCCAATGCCCCAATTTTAGCCCGATATTCTTTCTCCTTTACTAACCAATCCCATTGGACTCGAGCTCCATCAGTAAACTGATGTACATGAGGCCTCTTAGCAGGCCTTCCGGGAATTTGAAACCTTTTGTTAAACCATGTCAAATATTCAAGATCCACTTCACCCCTTGCCCGATCCTCTATCATGGTGTCGGGTTGTAGAAACCGACTTTCATTCCATATCTTTCTAATTCTTGCCTCTGGAAAAGTAGCTTTGGAACCCAACTCAACAATTTGTTCACTCAAATCCTCATCATTATGCACCGTTTGGAACCTCCCAAATTGTCGCAGAACCCTATAAGGCGCATAAGGTTGAATGCTCCGAATGCCCATTAGAAGAATATAGGGAACTTCTGCTAAAGTGTAGATAACCTCGGTAGCGGGAAGCCACCCATAAGCCCATTCGACCTTATCCGCATTTAAAGCTCTCAAACATGATGTCCAAGCCTCAACAACTTCGGGACATTTGATGCCTGCAACCCGGGTTTCAAACTCGTTGATGCAACTGAGTCCAGTCAACCCGAAATTCATATATCCCGTGTGATGGCAGAAATGCTCTTGGATACACATTTGCAATAGAATATTACATCCTTGAAAGAATTTCTCCGCTTCTCGGCACTTAGTTAATGCCCGATATATCTCATCTACGATCAAGGTGACCACCATGCTAGTAGGTTTTTTCATAGCTAAATCCACCATTCCTACTAGCCCGAGGTCTATATTTCCATCTTTCCTTGGGCAAATTACGATTCCTAAGAAGGCCACCATAAATGCTAACCCTCGCCGAGCCTCCCATTTGTTTTTATTTCCAGCATGTGTCAGGCCGGTGTTAGGTTCCTCGAAACCTCTCGGATTACCATATCGGTGATAGAGAAAATGCAAAGTACAGTACCCATCCTCTAAACACGGGTCTTGGACTTCCCAACTGATACTCAGCAAATCCAAAAACCGGTGGAGTGTGACCGGTCTCGGTGACAAAGGATATCTATTTCTCATGTTTCCATTAAGACCGGCATACCCCGCTATTTCTTCCAATGTTGGTGTAAGCTCACAATCAGAGAATCTGAAGACATTCCGAGGCGGATCCCAAAACTGTATCAAGGCTTCAACAATATCCTTCCTCGGTTTTTTGTCCAAAAGTCCCACAAGGCCACCCAGAATTTTTACCACTGATTTTCTGCTTTCATCTTCGAGATCATTCCACCACAAATGGAGCTTAAGGGGTATCTCGCTCAGGACTGAGAAGGTTTCGATGTCAT
Source organism: Nicotiana glauca (assembly GCA_026770625.1). Classification (NCBI taxonomy): domain Eukaryota; kingdom Viridiplantae; phylum Streptophyta; class Magnoliopsida; order Solanales; family Solanaceae; genus Nicotiana; species Nicotiana glauca. Next base: position 18,552 of record MU775079.1, read on the forward strand.
TTGAATTCATCCTGCACATTTATTTGAAGGAATTTAATGATTAAAAGGAAAAGTGGCTATTTTTTGCAAAAAATTTTGTTTAAGAAATCAAATACTCAATGATTATATCAAAATTTCTCATCCTAGGGCCCATGGGGCGTCACTCAGCATCACCACAGGCCAATCGCAAGACTGAGAAAATTTAATACCAATTGTGGCTATTTTAGCAAAAACCGACCATGTAATGGTTTATTTGATAAAGTGGCTATTTTTGTAAAGTTGTTAAATGACCCAAACTTGATTTTGCGGATACGGCCTTTCAACGTTTTCGCGAGGGATATTTCAAGGTTGTGCCCGTAAATCATTTAAAATGACTCAAAGTGGCTATTCTTGCAAAAATGGCCGTCCGGCATCTTTTTGAGGGACATTCGGCTTATTTTTAACAAGAATACCGTCACTTGACATATTTATAACAAAATTAAAATTTTGACATTTTTCGGCTATTTTTGCAAAAGATGTGGTTGGACCCGTCAAGGGTTGCCTACGTATCTCACACGTGGTGAAAATCAAACCAGCGTAATTCGGGCCAATTGGCCTAAATCAAAACTGTTTTTTGACCAAAAATTTACTTTATATTTTTCAAATATTTTCTTTTTCCCGTTTTTTTTAATTCATTTTTTCCAAAAATTCGGCAGCATTTCGGTACTATTTGGGCATTTTTTTTCACAATAAATGATTATCTTCCCTTAGTCCTAGCACTGCTATTTTTTAATTTTTTTTCACTCATTATATACAAACCGGTCAACATGCGGAGCCGAGCAAATAAATGCAAGTAGCACGTAATATGCATCAGGATAGTCATTTAATTCGGGTCACCTGTCCTAGACGGACCCAACCCTTGTGTTGAGTCCCCTAAGTCAAAATGCACGTGATGCAAATAAGCGCCCTACTAAGGATCCGGCATGAGTTTATTGTTCATATAGGTTTAAATCCTAGGTTTATTGGTCTAGACCTGGCTTACCCGAGCGGACAGCTCGGGCTGAGGGGGAGGCAGCGTACCGAGGATACAGAAGCTCGCTCGGCTTTGCAACTTATCCAAACCTTGTTCTAAATTTGGAAAAAAGAATCTAACAGAAGAGAATCTACACGAAGTGCACCCTTCTCCATGATGTAGAAGACTCAGAAAGAGGGAGGGATTCGCGATAATTTATATACAATTCAACAAATATTAAAGCGGTAAAAACATTTAGCACGTAAGGCATGGAACATGTATAAAAATCAAATAAAGCCAAACATAACAATTTAATTGAGCTCGAATTCTTGAATCCTAAACCGAAATTCTGGATTCTTTATTCCCTAGCAGAGTCGCCAGAGCTGTCACACCTCCTTTTTTCGAAACTTTTACGGCATTTTACTACACCCCGGGAAGGGATATAATAAAGAAAGGAGTTTTTCCACTTTAAGGACAATCGAAACGAGATTCGTTTTTAAAATTCAGAGTCGCCACTTGGGAGATTTATGGTGTCCCAAGTCACCAGTTTGAATCCCGAATCGAGGAAGGGTTTGACTCTGTTTAACAGTCGCGAACCAGAAATCCGGGTAAGGAATTCTATTAACCCGGGAGAAGGTGTTAGGCATTCCCGAGTTCCGTGGTTCTAGCACGGTCGCTCAACTGTTATATTTGGCTAAAATATTTGATTTTAACACATGTAACCCTACTTGTGCGATTTTAGGATTAATTGCCGCTTTTTGTCAATTATTTTATTTAAGAAAGTGAACGTCGTTTAAGAACATATTTTCGGATCACGTCACATGAAATGCACCCGGATCCTCGACACATTCTTATTCAATATTTTCGGATTTGGATTTGGGTTGCATGAAATGCACACCCGTATTAGGAAGGTAAGATTATTTAAAATCGCGCCTAAAGCGGCTAACGTATTGTTATCTTTTGGGAAGGCCGTGAAATTCGCTAAACGGCCTATCCCGAATACTAAGTATTTTAATAAGTAATTAATGAGTGCCCCGCAATTTGTGTATTTTATTTGGCGAGGCTCGTCTCATTTTATTTATTAAAAGCCAAACTAAAGTATCTAAATTTTCTATTTTTGTTTTTGTCTCTAAAGGTCAATTAATCCGTGAATATAAATTCAAACTCCCAATTCAAGTCCGAACTCAAACAAAAGGGAATACCTTTTAGCTTGAGCCCGCTACCTAATTAAGAATCCAATTTTATATTCATGGATTAATTTTCCATTTCCGTAATCGTTTATTTATTTATTTTTAGATGTCATTATACTTGGACCTTGACTTTACCCATATTTTCAGCAAAGCTTTTTGGGCCCCGATAAGTTTGACCCAGTGATTAAGCAAGTGGGAGCAAGACTTCTCAGCAAAAGAGGCTCAACGGGCCATTTAAACACTAATGAATTAGTGGCTATTTCAATCCTTGCCCGAATCTGAGTGAACATCACTCTAGTTAGCCCTGGGCCTCCTGTTAAAGCATTTGGCCCAAACGACTTGCACATAGACTATTAAACTTTGACTATTAATCCAAAACTGGCGTCAAATTTAACTTGAACTATTAAACACTGAGATTTGCTTTAGGGTATTCAAATATGTTTAACAAATTTCTAAAAATTTTGATGTAAATATTATCAATATGCTTTCCAGATTTCAACAAAAGGAAACAGTACCTCACCTAATAAGATGAGATCCTATTCGAAATATGTTAAATAATAGAATATCAATCAAAACAACCTGAATTTTCATGAATTTATATAAAAAATGCTTACAAAAGCTGAAATCCCACATAAAACACTTCATCTATCTTCAGTTCAACTACACTCTTATACTTTTGCTACTAGTATTAACATATTATCATATCTGTTACTCACAATTTCATTTTAAAATAACCACAAGCTACTTTAAATTTTTTAATTAAAACTAACACCTAACAGCATGAACAATAGTATCAAACTGATTCAAGTCTAAACATAATACTCATACAATTGAGAAATGAAATTACACAATTCGTCACTCATATTAGTCTAATTTCAGTTATATACAACACTCTATACTAACTTTCATTCTTCACAATTTGCAAATTGAAAAAAAAATCTGAAAGTATCATTCTATAATAGTAATCTAACTAATAGCTCATCATTATAATGTTCATTAATAGTTCACAAGTCCAGTTATACAACTTATGTTCCTACTGCAAATACAGTCTAACCATATATAATCAAATGACTAACAAACTAAGTGCTAGCAGAGAATAAATCTCAAGTAAATTCAAAAGGCATCTTCATTGCAACTTTCAATTCTCAATTATATGGAATAAATCTCAGAAAGTGAGTACCTGGAGAATAGAGAAAAGCAACGAGAAATCAGTAATAATTTCAGCAACACAGCAACAGTGATGGTTAAAATCAGTCTTAGCTTCAAAATATCACAGAAATAAACCACAGCATGAAATTTGAATCAGAAAAATCAAACTCGAACAATCCAATGGCAATTTCTCAAACTCTCAAATACTAGAACAGGAGAGAATCACTACACAGCTTCAAATCTAAGTAGTAATTCAATGAAACAATAGCACTTTTGAATTTTTTACTAATTTCTAATGTTTTTTGTATTTTGAAGAGATGAATTTCGAAATTTGGAAGGAAGATTGCTTGAAGGAAAATTTTCAGATTTTTCAAAAAAAAACCTTTCAAATAAGGCATATCTATGCCTATTTATAGAGTTAGAGTTGGAGGAAATTTTAAATTTCAGAATTTACTTATTAGTTTCTACCCTTATTTTTAACTTGTATTATTTGTTAAGATTTATAGTAATTCTCCAATCTAGAACCTTCTAACCTATTGTAATTCCCTATCTACCCTCACTTCTCTTCAAAATCTTCCCAATTACCCTTTTCCTATACCCAAAATACCCTCCCCCCCCCCCTTCTTTGATTTATTACTATTAGCCCTCTTTATATACCCCAAACTACCCCTGAAGCTAAGTTGGATTTACTAACTAAACCTATTGCCATTCAATCCCTTTAACCCCCTGACTTATTTAACTGTCAGATTATCAATCAATTATAAAACTAATTATTAATCAAAAATTTAACAAAATCTAATTACCTAACAAATTCTAATTATCAAAATTAATCAGATATCATGCAAAACTAATTAACTAACAATTAGAAACTCAACAGCTATAACCAAAACATGCTAATTATTAATCCAAAACTACCTAATTAGTTAACAGTGATATGACTATTAATTGTCAAAAATCAACCAAATGATTAAAAAAAGAAACTTATGAACATGCTAAATTTATCAGGTTCAAACAAGTATATCAAAGGAACAAAAATTCAATGAAAGATAAAGAAACGAAAGATAATCTTGAAAGATAAAACAAAAAGGTGCAAGAAAGCCATCAAACAAACATATGCATGATAAAAATCAAAAAAAAATCAAAAGAAAAGAAGATCAGGAACTTATCTCTTTTTTTTTATTTATCTTGTTTGGCTGCTAAAGAAGAACGGGACTTGGAGACAACATTTGTGAATTTTCGACTCGCCGGGAGACTTTGAACCCATATTCGAATCGCTCGAGTAGTATTTAAGGTTCAAGATTTTCAAAATCGTGTTGAGGGAAGCAAGGCGGTGGTTTGGTGTTATTTTAGGTTGGATTGGGTGAGGTGGTGTTCGTCGGAGTTAGGGTTCCGGCGAAACGATTTTGAATATTTGAACCGATAGGGACACATTCGAAGGCAGTGAAGTTGATGGGTGGAATCAGGATGAGAGGAGGATTTTGAGGTGTGAATTTGGGATTCGTTGGCGTAGGTGAAGTTTCCCGCCAGTAGGGTTCCGGCGGGTTGAGAAGGAAGTAGAGGCGGCTAGGGTTTGGTTGAGACGAAGGGTGTAAAATGTTTTTAATTTTTCTGAATTTTTGTATTGTTATATTAAAAGGGTAATAATGAGCCACAGCCGTTGGATGAATTAAATTAAACGGTTGAGATCTAACACTGCTTGGGCGACGTCGTTTCATTTTTTTTAATGAGATCAGGCCCTGGCCGTTAGATTAGAAGGGATCAAATGCTGAGATTAAGTGCCTCTAAACGGCATCGTTTGGGTTACATGGGGGCAGACCGGATTTGGACGAAATAATGGACTGGATTGGGGTGTATTTGGGCTTGGGGCGGATATTTTTTGTTTGGGCTTGGGGTAATTAGCCCAAGTTCTTTAACAGTCCATTTCTTTCTTTTGTTATTTTATTCACTTTTCTTGTATTTCACTCATATTATTTTTGTATTGTATTTTCCTTTTGTATTTTGTATTATTATTTTTTTATCTTTTTGTATTTTATATATTTTTTACTTTGCATATTATTTTTTCTGATTTTTGTAAAACTAAAGCAAAACCTAATTAACTTCTAAAAAATGCAACAATTATCAAAAAAGGTCTAAGACTATTATTTTGTATTTTTTTTAAATTATTCTAAAATGAATTAATACCTACTTAATACTAAAATGTAAAATTAAAAATCCTAATGCATATGCATATATATTTTTTATTTTAATATGAATTATTATGCAACTAATTAACATAAAAATGCAAAAATATCAACAAAAATTGTAAAATAAAGAAAAATCATTTTGTTTTGGATTTTTAGGAATAATTTGCTTAGGGCAAAAATCACGTGCTCACAGAGGTCGATGGCCTGCTCCAACATAAATAAATTGTGCACTACCGAGTGTCGAGCGGCACAAACCATAGATGCATCTATTATCACCAAGGCGATCGGCCTGATCCATAATCATCAAGAAAATATCAAGGAAAACACATAAGGCTCAATTACATACAAGGACACTCCTACCAAGGGCTCAACAATTTATATGTTCACTTTTATTTCCTCAAGTCTCTAGCAATTCATAACGATCATATTGGCAAGTTATAATAAGAAATATTCCCCAATTAGACATGATGTGGGTCCTAAACTACCCGAACAATTATCATGTAGTATCTATGCACGGACTCTCGTCACCTCGTATGTACGTAGCCCTCGCATTTAGCAACAATTACTTATTAAAAATTCTATGGGGACAATTCCCTCTTACAAGGTTAGAAAGGAGACTCACCTCGCTCCAAAGTGCACTCCCAATATCCAAGAATGGCCCAAGTCCTTAATTCAAAGCCGGACAATCCCAAACTAATCAAATGAAGCAAGAACTAGTAAATAAAGGCTTACAAGGTTGAATTCTAGCTATTTAAGCAATTTCCTAGCAATTAACACAAGTTTCCTATATTCCAACCCCGGACCCACGTACCCGGATTATGAGATTTTTCGAAGAAAGTTGTTCTCCAGCACCTAAGGATCGCAAATATATGATTTCTATTTCATTATATAGCAAATTATGTGCTAAAACTTTAGTTTTCATTAAACTCTAGGTCTAGCTCAAATCTCTTGATTTTACCTAATTTTTAGTGTTAAATCTACCTAATGTTTATGTATTTGAACTAAAAATGAATGGGGATTACCTACCTCGAAATGTTATGTTGAAACCTCCCATTTTGAATCACCAAGATCGCCTAAGAGTTGAGAGAGATATGGAAGAAATGAGCTTAAGCTCGTATTAAATGAGATTCTGCCCCCAGTGATTTCCGCTTCTGCGGAGGGAATCCAGCTTCTGCGGGTTCCGCTTCTACGGAAGTGGGCCGCTTTTGGGGAAAAAGGCCAAAGGGGCTTGGGCCGCTTCTGCGGTCTCAAACTCGCTTCTGCGAGTCCGCTTAAGCAGAAAGCCAACCGCTTCTGTGGTTATGGGCCTAGGGCGGATGGACCGCTTCTGTGGTTTCCCCTGGTCCTGGCCCCTTCCGCTTCTGCGGTCTCAGAGTCGCAAAAGTGGTTATGACAGAAGCAGCTGATGAAATCTTCCTAAGTTTTTCAACTTCACTCGAACCTCGACCACTTGACGCTCGGGGCTCCCGAGCCCCGCCCGAACATACCGACAAGTCTGAAATCATGAGGCGGACCTACTCGAACCCTCAAAACACTCAAAACAAAGCTAAATCGAGGAATCAACTCCCAAAACCAAATGAATCAATTCATTGAACTTCAAGTTCTTAAATTCTCCTTCAACGGGTCAAAACGCCCTTAAACTACTCGGATTGGCACCGAATTTTACGGGTAAGTCTTAACAGATATTTCGGACTTATACCAAGTTTCGAAATCAAAATCCGAACCCGATACCTATGAAAACAATGATTTCTTAGTTTATTTAGATCTTTGAAATTCAAACTTAACAATTTTACATAAAAATTCATTACTCGGGGTAGGGACCTCAGAATTTAATTTCGGGCATACGCCCAGGTCCCATATTTTCCCGCAGGCCCTCAGAAATTGCCAAATCACGATTTCGGGCTCGTTTCCCTAAAATGTTGACCGAAGTCAAACTTAGCCTTTTTAAAGAAACTTAAAGAAGCAACTAGGCTTAATCTTGCTCAAAACTCCCCTAACTTCCGAGCTACCCACCCCCGCAAGTCATAAATTAGCTAAAGCAAGTGCAAAAATTATTATTTAAGGGAACGGGGTTCAAAAATGCAAAACGACCAGTCGGGTCATTACATTGAACCCCTTTGTGTATGACTCTGACTTCTTCTATACTAGAATCTTATGATTAGCATGACAGTCCCTTTTATATGTGTGTTAAAACCTTTCTTCAAAAAGTCTTTCCAACTTATGTTCGAATCAGAATCTTTTTGGGGTTAATTGATTGTTGCTAATTCTTTTAAGTAAAACCTCTCTTTGACTTTTCTTGACTTGGTTCATTCAAGAAAAGTATGTAACTTTGATTTCATTGGTTGTTAATTGATTCTCTTTCCTTATTATACAACCGTGTACTATCAAAATCTTTCCCTTAAATAATTATTATGTATTTACCCCTTCTTGCACTACTTTGAAAAGTGTTTAATTAACCTCTTTCCTTATTTACTTTGCCCGTTTGAAATCAGAATCCCTTAATTAAAAGGAAACCTTGTGTGATTGATTTTCAAACTATTTTCTTACCTATTTCTGCTTTTTCTGCACTATAAATACATGACTTTCTTCAAAACTACACACGATTAAGCATACTAAAAATCACAATTCTCTTCTGAACTTATAGTATTCAGGTTTCTTGACCGCACTTTAGCTTTTACAAGGCTACTGCTTCTTTTTACTTGCTTCTTTGCAACTGGTATGTCTAAAATTAATTTCAGTGTCATTCTAATATGTTTATTTACAGTCCTTGTATCCATGTCTATTTTCAATTCTCTGTAAAGCTAATTTTGAAATACCTACGTGCTTTTGCCTGCTTTTTCTTTGTATCTTGCTGCTAGTATGAACAATTACCCACATACCTCATTCCCATATGCGTGTTGAGTTAAGGTATGGCCTTGTAGCATCCCAATTGTTGTCCAGGGCTGAACCTAACCTTCAACAAGGTCCTAACTCCCCAATTCTAAGGCTAACAGGCTGGTCGGGGATGTGCCAGCATCCCAATTGCTGGGCATGACCACCAGCCCGCCCTGGCCTCCCCCTAAATCTCTTTCATTGCACTTACACTTACTCCTAGTCTCTAAGTTCTGCCCCCTCCTATGAGCCTTGCCTTGGGACCTTGAGTTCCCTCTGAACTTGGACATTTGAGTGCTGGCCCTTCCACACTGCACTCTGACCCTATATTGATATTTGTGGTGTAAGCATTGCCTGGAACTCTTGAAGTTCCTTGGAACTTTGACACATCCCAAACAAAAAAAAAGGCTTTGGAAAATGTGGTCCTTAGAATTTGGTTTATTCCATATGTCAAACTAGGAGTCTGAATTAGGCTCTCCTTGGTTGGAGTTGTAATTTCTGATATAATTTGTTTAGTTATTTTCTGGATTACTTCAAAGTTGTAATAATTTGTAATAACTACGCGGTATATAGTAAAATGGGGGAGCGACTCGCATGCTATGCAAATGGGGTAGATATCATGTCTATAAGGTCAGTACTGCATGTAGATATCCTGCCTATAAGTTGTTCATTTGCATTAGATGTCATGCCTATAGATCCATTCAGTACTGCATGTAGATATACTGCCTATAAGTTGTTCATTTGCATTAGATATCATGTCTATAAGTTTAGTACTGCATGTAGATATCATGCCTATAAGTTGTTCATTTGCATTAGATATCATGCCTATAAGTCGAGTACTGCATATAAACAGCATGCCTGTAAATCTATTTATTACTGCATATAAACAGCATGCCTGTAAATCTATTCATTACTGCATATAAATAGCATGCCTATAAATCCATTCATTACTGCATGTAGATATCCTGCCTATAAGTTGATCATTTGCATTAGAAATCACGCCTATAAGGTATTTATTACTTCATATAGATATCCTGCCTATAAGTTGTTCATTGGCATTAGAAATCATGTTCATAAGTTTCTGCGCTTTTACATGCACACCTTAGGCAAACCATTTATAGGTTAAAAAATAACAAATGAACACTAGGTACCATGCCCTCTTAAAAACGTCCTAAATCAATCACGCGTAGAAAAGCATGCCTATAGGGATAACTAAATGAATCTGAATCATTTAGCTCATTTGCAAGTTTAAAATCAGTAGTAAAATGTCGTTTAAATCTGCAGATTTTGTTGTCTCTTAAATTTGTAACCTTTCTTTAAAATCAGCCTGCCTTTCACGATGTTAGATACCATGATTGTAAGCATCACCTAGGCAAACCTGTGGGCCATTAACCAATTACACCAGTCTTTAATAATTACAACCAGTAGGCAAGCCTAATTCGGACTTCTTATCTGAAAATATATGATTTATCAACCACCCTTCCTACGTTAAATTTAATTAAAGACTTAACATGTGTTTGCAAGTCGTGCTAAACAATTTGTTTCTTTAAATGAGAAGGCTTGTTTGAGCCCTTAATTTCTACTAGCTCCCCTTTAACTACTTATGTGTTTTGATTGTTGCCTTAGATTATTATTCTTTCTTTAACTCTGAAAAGCCCAACTTCCTCCCCTTTAGGATTAGTAGTCCCAAATGCCTCTGGGACTTATAGGACGGGGATCGGTAAAGCATGCAATAAGTAACGATACCATTCCGCGCTTAATACCTTAACGGGGTGGGAAGGGTAGACATGGAGATGATGATCACGCGATAAAACCATGCGTACGATTGGCAACCGGTGTTGTGTGGATGATCCATGTATTTTGAAAACCTAGGACCCCCTCCCTTTATATGTTTCTTTTCCTCTTCTTACTCGTTTCTCGATAAGTTATCAAAATCCTTCTTTCACAAAATTCTGCCTTATCTATTCTCAAATGAGTTCTAAACTTGTGTGCAAGCCTCTTTATTTGACCCCTAATTGCTTATCTGTAAAGTTTCAATTGTAACATGGCCGGGAACCACACTAGTGGATCTTGAGGGGTGCCTAACACCTTCCCCTCGAGATAATTTCTAGCCCTTACCCGAACTCTGGTTTTCCAACTCAAAACCCTTAGTGTCCTAATGCACTTAATCATTAGGTGGTGACTCTTAAAATCCAAAAACCCAGTTCCCAAACGGGAATAGAGTTGTCTTCCCAAATGTCATAAACCCGATTTTGCGAGAAAAAAAGGGGGCATCAACACCATCCATTTCAAGGACCATGTCCTTCCACCCTTGTGCAGTAAGAGCATCCACCAACCTCCTCATTCATGGTTCATCCAGGTCTTTCAGTAGCCTTCCTTTCAAAACATTTCTTTTGCCAAAGATGGAAAACCTGTCTTTTTCTTTCTCAGATTCCTCATCTACTTCTTCATCACTCCATTATTCATCTTCCTCAGTAATTTTCACCTACTTGCCTTTCACTACAAATCTGGTTCTTTTGGCCAAAGAGGGTTCAGCAGGTACAGGTACAGAGGAAGACTTCTTTGAAGCAGTTTTGGAACTTTTTGGTTTGGGTGTTGGAACCTCTTCAGTTATTCCTCTTTCTTGATGGACCAGTTCCATCTCCTCTTCTTCTACTACTACTTTAGAGCTTTCTACAACCTTTGCTTTTCCCTTCTCCCTCTTTTTCTTCCTGCTTTCTTCCAGTGCTTTCTGTAACTCCGTTTCACTTTGTTTGACCCTGCTTCTGGTAGCTCTTCCCTTAGGCACTAAAAGGAAAGTAGGTTTTGGGGATGAAGTTTTTCTTTTCTTGGTTAGCTTGGAAGCAGTTTGAGCCTTTTGTGAAGAAGCTTTGCGCTTCTTTGGATCATAGCTAGCCCCAACCCTTTTCAGAAGGTCAGCCAGGGTTTCCTCAGCTGATGAACCGGGTTCTTCTTGTTGCTTGCTTAGATGAACAAGACCTTCAACCGCTTCCCCAAAACCACTTCCCCCGGACTTGATGCCACTCTCTTCAACACTCCCACAGATAGCAAGAACCTTTTCTTTCCCATTAGCCATCTCATCACCACTTGCTCCCTCTCTCTCTTTTCCTTTCTTTTTACCTCCACTCCTACTTGATTCAGCCACCTTTACATCTTTAATAGGACCAACTAGAACAAACCTATTTTCAGTTCTTTCAACCATAGTAGAAAATACCGGATACGAACTTACCTCACCAGGGGTTTCTTGAATTTTTTCAGCGTCAGAAGACACATGTTCTTCACCTTCACTGGCAGAAATAAAAGCTTCAGACTTAGAGCTGGAGTTAGATTCGTGAACAGGGCTTTCTTTCTTTTGTCTAGCCTTCAATCTCTCATTTAGAATATTCCTTAGGGCTCCAAATGCTACGATTTTTCTAGCCAACATTTTCTGCCTATAAAACCTAGGTTTTGGAGATTTAATAAGAGGAGTAAATGAGGATGTGTTAGAGGGGGTGCTGGTGGGGGGTGCCAAGATTATCTTGGGGGTTAGACATGGTTCTTTGACTATGGACGAGTTTTGGGAATTTCTAAGAAGAAAGAAGATTTGGGATTTCTGGAGAGGAAAAATCAATTAGAACTAGAGATACAATTTTGACGGTTATGGGATTATGAAGAAGAGGTGTGGTGTGTATTTAAAGACAATTAGTAATATGTGCAGTAACGGCAGCTTTTTCAGAGGACAATTAGAGGTCTAATCAAGGTGTAATTCCAGTCTCTTAGTAATTATTAGGCATCGCTAGATTTTAGGCAAAAATCTTGGTTTTTAGAGTTCTAGGAGAACGAAACTGGTTAAATGCTCAACGGATTGAATTTCAAGGAATTTTACAAGTATAGGACTTCTGCTCATGTTTGGATAATTAATCTTTCTAATTTTGCAGAGTATAGAAAATATACATGAGCTTTCTTATGAACACATACTGATGAACTAGGTTCTTTATACAGAATTCTCTTGAACATGCCTCAAATGTCATAATAGAAAAACTTTGTAAGTGATCAATGAGTCATATATAAACATGTCATAGGAGTATACTAATTAAAGTATGAAACTGAGTAACAATTGATCTAGATATTTACACAAAGTTAGAACTCCTGACCAAAATAATATTTTTTTCATTTTTTTTCATAATATATTTTTTTTCATTGTGCTTTCAGAACTGGACCTATTAGGTGATCTTAATCATCCCTAATTCTAACCTGTTTCTGTAACGACCCAACCGGTCGTTTTGAGCTCTAGCGCGTCGTCCAGCAGTCAGATACCATGAAAAGCTTCATTTCAGGTATTATGACTTGTACGCGTGGTTGGAATAAAGTTTCGAGAACTTCAGAGTTTATTTGGAAAGAGAATTATCATTTCGGTAGCTTAAAGTTGAAAGCGTTAACTAGGATTGGAATTTTGAGTAGACGATGTCGGAATCAGAATCTGAAGGTTCCAGCAGGTTTGTATGATGATTTCGGACTTAGGCGTATTCCCGGATCCGGTTTTAGATGTCATGGGAGCATTTTGGCGCCTATTATGGAGTGTATCATTTTGAAAGAAATTTTATAAGTTTAGGTTGAAGTGTGTTTCAGTGATATCAATGTCCTTTTGGGATTCCGAGTCTGGCAGTAGCTCCGTATGGTGATTCTAGAGTTAGGAGCGGGATGATAAGTGAATTCGGAGGTCTGTAGGTCATTTTGAAGCCATTTGGCTAAAAATAGAAATTTGGAGGTTTTTGAGAGGTTTGACCGGAAGTGGACATTTTGATATTAAGGTCGGAATTCAGTTCCAGAAGTTGGAGTAGATCCATAATGTCGAATATGACTTGTATGCAAAATTTGAGGTCAATCGGACATGATTTGATAGGTTTAAGCATCGAAAGTAGAAGTTGGAAGTTCTAAAGTTCATAAAGCTTGGATTGGGTGTTGATTCATGATTTTAACAATGTTTGATGTGATTTGAGGCCTCGAGCAAGTCCGTAACATGTTTTGGGACTAGTTGGTACGATTGGTTGGGGTCCCGGGGGCCTCGGGTGGATTCCGAGTGGTTAACGGATCGAGATTTGGAATTTTGGATAGCTGAATGGCCTAGTTGTTGGTATAATCGCTTCTGCGGTGGGTTAACTGCAGAAGAAGAAAAGTAACTGCAGAAGTGGTTGGGGGTGAAGGGAGCTGGGACCGCAGATGCGGTCATATTTCCACAGAAGCGGGACCGCACCTGCGGAAGGAGGACCATAGAAGCGGATTTTGTCAGGGGCTCGTGGACCACAGATGCGGTCAAGGTTTCATAGAAGCATGACCGCATCTGCGGAAAGGGGAATGCAGAAGCGAAAAAGGGCGGCCTGTGGAAGCCGTAGAAGCAGCTGACGGCCTGCAAAAGCGGGACTGCGGAAGCGGAATTTCTTCCGCAGAAGCGAAAGGAGCTGGAGGCAGAATGGTTGTTTGAAAAATCGGATTTTGGCCATTTGCTCTCACATTTTCTTGGCTTGGGCGGTTCTTGGAGGGTTTCAAAAGAGAATTTTCATCATCAATGATAAGGTAAGTTATTCCCACCTATTTTGAGTAAAATACATCAATTATGTATGGATTTGAGCATGAAATTTGCAGAAAACTTGGGGTTTGATGGAAGACCTAGAAACTTGATATTCTTGGATTTGATCACGATTTTTGGTATGGAATTTAGAGAAAATCATATATTTGAGTTCGTGAGTTTATGGGTAAAGTTTATCTTTGAAAATTTTCCGATCCGGGCACGTGGGCCTGAGGGTATTTTTGTTAACTTTTCGATCGGGGTTAGGAATTGTTATAAGTTGGATTATAATGAGAACCTTAGTGTATATTAATGGATTTACATAATTATTGGTTAGTTTTGGAGTGTTGTACGTCTATTCGAGTCTTCGGAAGGGCATGGAATGCCGGTTATGGACCTTCGGAGCGAGGTAAGTCTCCTTTTTAACCTTGTAAGAGAGAATTGTCCCCATAGGTAAAATAATTGGTTATGTGCTCCTATTTGTGGGGGCTACGTGCACACGAGGTGACGAGAGTCCATGCGTAGATACTATTATGCTATTGTCCGGGTAGTTAGGACCCAAGTGCATGTTAAAAGAGGATTGGCTTTCTTTGGATAATTGCTCTGTGTGGACACTTGATTGACTGTCTGTGTGTGTTAAATTTTGGAGTGGGCTGAACACCTCAGCAGGTTAAATAGATACATCTATGGTTCGCATCGTTCGACCCTCGGCAGTGCACAGTTTACATTTCTGTTGGAGCGGGCCGTCGACCTCGGCATGATTTGCTCATGCTTGTATTACTTGCCTTGAAATTTATTGAATTTGTTGTTGCCTCTTCTGACTTAAGAATATATGTATAAATGATGAAAAAGAATGATTTCTTATAAAAGAAAGAATTGTTTACTTGCTTCAACCCATTGAATTATAATCATGTTTATAAAAATCCATGATTTAATATATTATGGATAAATCATTATTGGACCATTAGTAAGTGTTAAAGTTGACCATCTCGTTTCTTCTTCTTCGAGATTAGATGGGATACGCATTGAGTACACGTTGTTTTCGAACTCATACTATACTTCTGTGCATTTTTGTTGCACAGGCATATGCATCTCTAGTGGCCTACTGGGCGTAGCAGCACGGTTGATACAGAGACTTAGGTGAGCTGCACTTCTCGGGGTGACCCACAGCCAGCAAAGTCTCTTTCAGTTTTCTATATTTATTTCTGTCCAATATTGTATTCTGGACGATTGATGTATTACATTATTTCTTAGAAATTGCTCATGCACTTGTGATACCGGATTTTGGGAGGATTTTTTTATTATTAAATGTTAAGTTTTTGTTAAAGACATCGCGGTTATTTCTATAAATTTTATTATTCATTGTTTAATGTATACAGAAAAATTATTTTAGACGATACAAAACTTAGAATGTAGTTAAGTATTTTGGTTGGCTTGCCTGACAGCAGTGTCCGGCGCTACCACGACCCTTAGTGGATTTTGGGTTGTGACAACATGGTATCAGAGCACTAGGTTCCTAGGGTCTTACGAGTCATGAGCCAGTCTAATAGAGTCTCGCGGATCGGTATGCAGGCATCTGTACTTATCCTCGGGAGGCTGCATGACTGTTAGGAGTACTTCCCTTCTTAATTCCTTATCGTGTGATTTGATTCCTTTGAGGCTCATGCCTTTGTTTCCTTCCTACTCAATCTTATGCGATGCAAAGTGCTTGTTATAAATCAAGAATTGAAGAATCATAATGGTACTACAGATGTGGTGTGGGATGTTTCTCCCGGTATAATTGATTGGATTATTATCGTCACCTTATGGAAGGATATTTTAATGTTTCAACTCAGTAACGGTACTTTTGAGGGCCTTTGAGGCTAGGCACAAGTTTCTATGATTCTTATGAATGACTGTTCCGCAGTAGTGATATGATGGTAGGATGTTTGCCTGCGTGTCGTGGCAGTGAATGACTTGAAGGGAGATTTACTCAGTGCATAATCAAGAGATTCAGTATTTTATTCCCGGTAAGGGGAAAGGTAATCGAACTAAGGATGGTCAGATGTGGATTGGTGGGAGTAATGAGACTCGGTATTTGCTAGCGTGGTGGAGCTTTCTTCTATGATGGGGTGTCATTGTCCTAATTGAACATACTAGATTTGCCGATGTTATGATCTTCTACAATTTGCCTTTGGAGCAGGATATTGTAGATCAGTATTGAAGAAACGATTGTTAGATGTCCCAGGGCAAGGTGTTTCAGGGTTGAATCACCATTTATAATATTGACAACTCGAGATAGATAATCTCCGACAAAAATTAAAGTTAGTAGCGATTTGTGAATTCAAGTGCTATGAAGATAGATTTTATCAAGGCAACAACTTAGTAGTAAAGGATGACGAAAGATGTGTGGAAAGTGTCAGACAGTGGCTAAAATTCCTAGAAGGTCAGGTGTATGAATCAAAGGTCAAGTAGTAATTAAAGAAGTGAGTTTTCCCAAAGTGAAAGAGTGGCGGATGTTACGTATGGGCTTGGTGGTAGGATTATTACACACCTTAAGGAGAGTTTAGAATGATTTGGCATTTTAGTGGCTGACGATTGAAGTCGACGGGTTTAATTTGAAGTATGGGCTAATATGAAGCTAAAAGATCGATCGTTCGAATGTAGTTGGTGATTCAGAGTATAAAAAGGGGGTCTTTGCGAAAAGATTCTGAGAATTTTTAGCGGTTGATTGCACAAGGTTATGTCTATAAGAGATAAAGAATTCTAGTGATTTCTAGAGTTGGGTAATAGTGGCTTTGAGTTAAGTGGGAGAGTCCCACCGCTTATGATTGGGTTGCATAATTAACCACTTGCGAGGTTTCCAGTTATTAGCTTATTGACGGGTTATATTCAGCTACGGGAAAAGAACATAAGTGGTGATTTGAACAAAGGAATTGTTAAAAAGGTGTTATGGTTGGACTTATTGGCTCATGTTCAGACTTGGGGAAGGATTCAGGACTTATGCCTTGCATGGATGCGGGTTTTGAAGGGAGCAATTCCGCCGGGTTGAGAGTGTATTCATGTGTTATAAGATTTATAGAGTTGATTATATTAGGGGCCAAGTCATAGCGGGTGACTCTCTACAACGGTCCTAATGGATTCAAAAAGGAAGTAAAGTATGGTGCATAATGATTTCAAGCCTACAAGTACAGTTAAGAATCAATCTTTTGCAGCAGCTTTTGAGTGGAGGCCCAGAATGTTCTATGATGTGTTGACTAGCAGTGTAGCACTAGAGAGAAAGATGAGAAAGGACTTTGGATTCGTAGAAGGATTAGCAGGATGGGAATATCAGTTGAGGGTGCGAATATGCGCACAAGAAAGGTATGAAATGGTTCATGGGATTTGAGAAAGCATGGTCTCGCGGTTCCAGGTCACTCGGGGTGAGTGCGGATGGAGTGTGTTATGTGTTGAAAGGAGTTATTGTTATTACTAAGGCAATCGGGATAAATCGAAGGAAGATATATTGGTTAACCACAATTGAGTTGGCGTATTGGTGGTAAAGATCAGTTCCTTCAGCGTGATCAAGTTATGCATGTGATTTGTTGCGGTACGTGTGAGGCTTGTCTGCCGCCGTAATTGATGTTATTTAGAAGCATTCTTCAGTTATGGCTGGTTATGTTGAAATGGATTCTGGGAGGACTATGGTGGGTTAAACCACTACTTAGATGTTTGCATATTCTGCGGTTATGAGAATTTACCTGTGTGTTGCTATGTTTCTCTAGAAGTGAGTCCAGTGAAAAGCTTTTATTGGCACGTTGAGTGTAGTGAGTGGTATGGAATTTGAAGTGAGGATCAAGGTTGCGGTCTAGTGCTGACAAGGATGTCACGAGCTCGGATGGGCATGAAAAGAGTTTCGATGTTTAGAGTGAGTTGGTATTGTCATTAGTATCACCTGAGATTGATGTTTTGTGAAAAAGGATTTGCATCCTGGTTAAGGGTTCTTGATCGCTTTTTAGCGTTAGTGCGGCTGGTGGTTTGGATGTGCAGACCCGTTATATATTTCGGAAGGTTGTGGGAGCGTGTCCCACAGGAAGATTGTATAAGTGTGACATGTAGTCACTTGATTAATTAAAAGATTTAAACTGAGTAGGAGAATTGTGGTAATATTATTAATTTGAGAACTTATGCCTGGAGGGCACTCTGTTTATTGGGTTATGGACTGTGGAGTTTCGCTCTGGTTATGAGGGTTGTTCTTATGTGTTGTGAGAAAAGGGGAGTTATTATGGACCTTTGAAAGGTTATTAGCCTAGTTGGTGCAATCAGAAATCGGCTTGAGATCAGTGGATTGATTTAAATGTGAACAGGGAATTTATATCATGCCAGATGTGTTCATCTCAGCAATACACTCCTTATGGAAGGTAGTCGGAGTGTTATTTTGTTGTTAGCTATTTCATGTAATGATGTATTACGTCGTGTGAGTGTCAGACGACTTGGTGAATTTCTTATGTATTGAGATTTCGCATAGAGATGAGGTTATATGAGCAGGTTGGCTCTTAAGATTCAGATCTTATATCGCACTTCAATTGTGCTCGAGTTTGTGGATTATGGCGTTACATGTCTCCCCAGTGAATGGTATTATACACTTAGTGTGTTTTTGACCGATATTCGGTATTTTGTTGTAATGAGCAATTTAGCTCGATGTATACCTCCTTATGTAAGTTTCGTATGTGGATCGGGTTGCATGCCGCCATGGGTATGTTATTTAGATCAGGTGGCACACCGCCATGGTTATGTTGTATGGATCGGGTGGCACGCTGCCACGGTTATGATTATTAATTGGGTTGCACACTGCAACAGTATGATGTTCAGTACATTTCCCCATATCTATTTATTGTGTTCTGTTTCCTATTTTCTAAAGGAAGCTCACATTAGCTATGGCTCGCGTCGCATGTATGATTCGCGAGCGGGGTAATTGAAATTCCTTTTCAGAGTTCATTTTCCTTTTTGTATCACATTCTAATTGGTAGCTTATTAGCACATTGTGGCATCATATAAGACTTTTGGTCATCTCGGGGTGGCTTATTACCTGAGCAGTTCGTACTAGGTAAGACGAGATTGTTGGATTTAGGATCTGTGCAATATGATTACGTGAAATATATTAAGGGGAAAAGATCATTATTTGGTTCATAATGAGATAATATTTCTTGTCAGAACTATAGACTCAATGATTGGTTGACTCGGCAGTTGATTACGGATTTCTGCATAACTCTTTTGTTGTGGCGGCCTTGTAAGAGTTAGAGTAAAACCTGTGTATGTCATGGGGTGCAATAGGAGCATCAGATTCGTGAAATTTTGACTAAGTTGATCAGAAAATGTCATTGTGGTCTGGTGAGTAAAGTGATGCTAGGTGTGAATTCAGCAAAGTTATGCAGGCATGTTTGGGTACATCGTGTAGTGATTGATATGGCAGTCTTATGTTGGAAACAGGTAAGTCATAGAATTCTGGATGTTGGAATTGGGCTTTAAGGCTTATTTGCTTGAATAAAAGGGAATATCTTCATAATTTATCGAGCTGATGTGCTCAACTGAGTTGTGGTAGCACGGGAAGGTGCATGAGAAGTTAAACAGTGATTTCAGACTACATTAGTGTAATTCTCGGAACGTTCGAGGATGAACGTATGTTTAAGTGGGAGAGAATGTAACGACCCGATCGGTCATTTTAAGCTCTAGCGCATCGTCCAGCAGTCAAAGGCCATGAGAAGCTTCATTTCAGGTATTATGACTTGTATGCGTTGTTGGAATTAAGTTTCGAGTAGTTCAGAGTTGATTTAGAAAGAGAATTCTCATTTCGGAAGCTTAAAGTTGAAAGAATTAACTAGGATTGGAATTTTGAGTAGACAACCTCGGAATCAAAATCTGAAGGTTCCAGCAGGTTCGTATGATAATTTCGGACTTGGGCTTATGCCCGGATCGGGTTTTGGATGAACCGGGAGCGTTTTGGCGCCTTTTGTGGAAAGTAGCATTTTGAAAGAAATTTCATAAGTTTGGGTTGAAGTGCTTTTCAGTGATATAGATGTCCGTTTGCGATTCCGAGTCTGGGAGTAGCTCCGTATAGTGATTCTAGAGTTGGAAGCGTGATCGAAAGTGAATTCGGAGGTCTGTAGGTCATTTTGAAGCCAACTGGCTAAATATAGAAATTTGGAGGTTTTTGAGAGGTTTGACCGGAAGTGGACTTTTTTATATCGGGGTCGGAATCTGATTCCGTAAGTTAGAGTAGGTCCGCAGTGTCGAATATGACTTGTGTGCAAAATTTGAGGTCAATCGGACGTGATTTGATAGATATAAGCATCGAAAGTAGAAGTTGGAAGTTCTAAAGTTCATAAAGTTTGGATTGGGGTTGATTCATGATTTTAGCATTGTTTGATGTTATTTGAGGCCTCGAGCAAGTCCATAACGTGTTTTAGGACTGGTTGGTACGATTAGTTAGGGTCCCGCGGTGTGGATTCCGGGTGGTTAACGGATCAAAATTTGGAATTTTGGATAGCTGAAGGGCCTAGTTGCTGGTATAATCTCTTCGGCGGTGGGTTAACTGCAGAAGCGGAAAAGTAACCGCAGAAGCGATTGGAGGTGAAGAGAGTTGGGACCGCAGAGGCAGGACCGCACCTGCGGAAGGAGGAGCGCAGAAGCGGATTTTGTCAGGGGCTCGTGGACTGCAGATGCGGTCGAGGTTCCGTAGAAGCAGGAGCACATCTACGGGAAGGGGAACGCAGAAGCGGAAAAGGGCGGCCTAGTGGAAGCCACAGAAGCGGCTGATGGTCCGCAAAAGCGGGACCGCAAAAGCGGAATTTCTTCCGTAGAAGCGAAAGGAGCTAGAGGCAGAATGGTTGTTTTAAAATAGGATTTTGGCCATTTCCTCTCACATTTTCTTGGCTTGGGCAGTTCTTGGATGGTTTCAAGAGAGGATTTTCATCATCAATGATAAGGTAAGTTATTTCCACCTGTTTTGAGTTAAATACATCAATTATGTATGGATTTGAGCATGAAATTGGTAGAAAACTTGGGGTTTGAGGGAAGACCTAGAAACTTGATATTCTTCGATTTTGACCACGATTTTGGGTATGGAATTTAGAGAATATCATATATTTGAGTTCGTGAGTTTATGGGTAAAGTTTATCTTCGAAAAATTTCAGATTCCGGGCACGTGGGCCCGAGGGAATTTTTGTCAACGTTTTGATCGGGGTTAGGAATTATTATAAGTTGGATTATAATGCGTACTTTAGCATATATTAATGGATTTACATAATTATTGGCTAGTTTTGGAGCATTGTGCATCGATTCAAGTCTTCGGGAGGGTGTGGAATGCCGGTTATGGACCTTCGGAGAGAGGTTAGTCTCCTTTCTAACCTTGTAAGAGGGAATTGTCACCATAGGTAAAATAATTGGTTATGTGCTCCTATTTATGGGGCTACGTGCGCACGAGATGACGAGAGTCTGTGCGTAGCTACTATTATGCTATTGTCCTGGTAGTTTAGGACCCAAGAGCATGTTATATTTGGATTATTTGTGAACTTATTGGGAGCTTGAATTTCTTAAATCACATTGAATTATTAAATAAATTTCTAAAAGGATTAAACTTCATTTTTCTTAAATGGTTAAAAGAGGATTGACTTTCTTTGGATAATTGCTCCGTGTGGACACTTGATTGACTGTCTGTGTGTGTTAAATTTTGGAGCGGGCCAAACGCCTCGGCAGATTCAATAGATGCATCTATTGTTCGAACCGTTCGACCCTCGGCAGTGCACAATTTACATTTATGTTGGAGCGAGTCGTCAACCTCGGCATGATTTGCGCATGCTTGTATTGCTTGCCTTGAAACTTATTGAAGTTGTTGATGCCTCTTCTGGCTTAAGAATATATGTATAAATGATGAAAAATAATGATTTTCTATAAAAGAAAGAATTGTTTATTTGCTTCAACCCATTGAATTATAATCATGTTCATAAAAATCCACGGTTTAATATATTATGGATAAATCATTATTGGACCATTAGTAAGTGTCAGAGTTGACCATCTCGTCTCTACTTCTTCGATATTAGACGGGATACTCATTGAGTACACGTTGTTTTCGTACTCATACTACACTTCTGTGCATTTTTGTTGCACAGGCATATGCATCTCTAGTGGCCTACTGGGCGTAGCAGCACGGTTGATGCGGAGACTTAGGTGAGCTGCACTTCTCAAGGTGACCCGCAGCCAGCAGAGTCTCTTTCAGTTTTCTATATTTATTTCTGTCCAATATTCTATTCTGGACGATTATTTTATTATATTATTTTTTAGAAATTGCTCAAGCACTTGTGACACTGGGTTTTGGAAGAATTTTTTGGATTATTAAATGGTAAGTTTTTGTTAAAGACATCGCGGTAATTTCTGTAAATTTTATTATTTTTTGTTTAATGTATAAATAAAAATAATTTTAGACAATACAAAACCTGGAATGTAGTTAAGTATTTTTGTTGGCTTGCCTGACATCGGTGTCCCGCGCCACCACGACCCTTAGTGGATTTTGGGTCGTGACAGTTTCTCTCAAAGTTTTCTCTACTCAGTGCTTTAGTGAAGATGTCAGCTATTTGTTTATCAGTAGCATAGAATTCTATTGAAATCAATCCTTTCTCATAGTTATCTCTTAAGAATTGGTGTCTAACATCTATGTCCTTAGTCATTTTATGATGAACAGGGTTCTTTGTCATACTTATAGCACTAGTGTTATCACAGAATATTGGAATACATCCCACTTTAATTCCAAAATCTACCAACTGTTGTTTGATCCATAGTAATTGAGCACAACAGGAAGTAGCAGCAACATAATCAGCTTCAGTAGTAGATAGGGTCACTGAATTTTGCTTTTTGGTAGCCCATGACACAAGACATGAACCAAGGAAGTGTGCCATACCTGAGGTGCTCTTCCTATCCACTAGAAAACCTGCATAATCAGCATATCTAACTAAATTGAAATTGCTACCTTTGGGATCCAAAGACACAAATCAGTAGTTCCTTTCAGATATCATAGTATCCTCTTGACAACAGTCAAGTGAGACTCTTTTGGATTTTCCTGAAAACGAGGACAAAGCCCTACACTAAAAATAATGTCAGCTCTGCTGGCAGTGAGATACAGAGTTAACCAATCATACCCCTATACAACTTTTGATCAACTGATGAACCAGGTTCATCAACATCTAATTTAGTGGCAGTTGCAATGGGTGTGTCTATTTCTTTAAATTCCTCCATTTTAAATTTTGTGCCATAGGAGGGCATCATTAACCAACACACTTAGGCAAGTGAGTTCATTTTCTGACAGAGTTGACAGATCTACAATGTAAATATTGTTAACTCTTTTTCCCTGCAAAACAATCTTGTCAGTGGTAAGGTTAATCAAAAAGCACTTGGTAGAGGTGAAAGCTACAAGATTACCTCTACCACACAGTTGTGACACACTTATTAGGCTATATTTCAAGCCATCTATCAAGTAGACATTCTCTATGGAATGAGAATCTGTCTTACCTACCTTTAAAACCCCAATGATCTCACCTTTCTTTCCATTACCAAAGGAGACATTACCTTCTTTTAAGTTCTCAAGTGAAAGAAACTGGTCCTTGCTCCCAGTCATATGTTTTGAGCAGCAACTATCCATATGCCATATTTTGGCTGCTTCCTTTCAATTGGACCAACAAAGGAAATCAGGGGTTAGTCTTAGGAACCCAAAATAGTTTGGGTCCCTTTCTATAGGCAAAGGGATGAATCAAATTCCTTCTTGCCTACCCAGGCAGCTTACTTTTCTCTTGAACAAAAGCTTTGTTCTTTTGACTGACCTTTACTTATGCATTGCATTCATTTTTGTAATGGCCAGTCTTGCCACAGTGTGTGCATATTTTATTCTCAAGAAGTGTGAGGTACTTTATTTTAGGGTCCCATTTTGGTGCTTGAGTCCCATAGCCAAATCCTCTTTTTTTGCTACTGTGATGCTCTTGCAACCAAGAGAGTGCATCAGAGGCCTTGTTCCATTTGCAAGTTCTGTCTAGTTTATGTTTCACTTTTCCTAGATCTTCTTTTAGGACTTTAATGAATTCATCCTTCTTACACAGTTCATCCTTCATTTTTCCTAAGTTTTCCTCTAGAGTGAGACAAGTGAGATCAGCTTTCTTCTTTCTTTTTCCTAGTTTCAGTTTTAGGTTTTCATACCTAAGTCTAGGACACTAGTGTCAAGTTCAAGAACCTGGTTCTTCAACTCAGCATTTTTGCAATCACTCTCATTATCCCTAGACTCTAGACTTTTGAATTTTGCTTTTAGGATCACACATTCCCTAGACAGATGTTCCTTTTCATTGTTGATTATTTTAGACTCATCAATGAAGTCTCGTAACAACTCAGATAACCTTTCTTTATACAGAAATTTAATCTTGTCTTTGAGATAAAGAATACTTACCTCTTGTATCATCTGATTCTCTAATAGCCATTAGAGCCTGTTCTTCTTCAGCTTCAGCTTCAGCTTCTGAGTCCTCGTCTGATGTTTCTCCCCAGGCAGAAACCATAGCCTTTGTTGATCCTTTTTTTGCTTTTTGGTTGAACCTGTTCCTTCTTCCTGTTCCTTCGTTCAGCCCTTTCTTTCTTCCACTCAATTTCCCATTGAGGGCAGTTCTTGATCATGTGATCAGTCTTACCATACTTATAACGACCCTCATTGGTTTGTTTCTCGGGAGCCTTTGGCTTGTTGAAGGTTATACCTCTTGAAAAACCCATTCCTCTCATCAGGTACTTTTTGAGATCTCTAGTGATCATAGCCATCTCATCATCCTCCAGATCTAAACCTTCAGCAATTCGGAGAGCTAGACTCCTCTCCTTCTTCGGTGTATCCATCTTTATAGTTTGCCTTCTCAATTCCTAAGCTATAAGGTTTCCAATTAGTTCATCCAGCTTGAGGGTAGTAATATTCTTAGATTCCTAAATACCAGTGATTTTGCTTTCCCATGAAACTGGTAGAACCCTTGTCAAGATGTTCTCGGCCTTGTCTTCTTCAAGAATAATCCTTCCAAGAGATTTTAAGTTCATTTGTCAGTGTAGTAAACCTAGTATACATCTCTTGAATTGTTTCTCCTTCTTTCATAGTAAAATTCTCATATTGAGAATACAACAGTGTTCCTCTAGATCTCTTCACTTGAGGTGTTCCTTCATGAGCCACTTGCAAGGTGTCCCAGATTTCCTTAGCAATGATACAACTTTGGATTCTACTATACTCATCAGGACCAAGTCCATACACAAGCCATTTCTTGGATTTAGCATTTTTCTCCCACTTCCCCAGGTCTTCAGTAGTGCAATCAGCCCTTGTCTTTGGCACACCAACTCCTTCAGCATTTTTCTTTATGGTTGCTAGGGGGTCCCATCAGTGACTATGTCCTAGAGTTCATAGTCTTCCCCTATGATGTGATCTCTCATCCTGTTCTTCCACCAAGAATAGTACTGACCATTGGAAAGTGGAGTCCTAGCAGTGGATTGCCCTTC
This sequence comes from Nicotiana glauca, assembly GCA_026770625.1. Lineage (NCBI taxonomy): Eukaryota > Viridiplantae > Streptophyta > Magnoliopsida > Solanales > Solanaceae > Nicotiana > Nicotiana glauca. Next base: position 43,974 of record MU775079.1, read on the forward strand.
CCAATTCCCAGGTGGTGTACTCATGTTGATCTTCTCCTAAGGTTTTAGCCTCTTCAAGGATAACCTACTCTGATACTAAATGATGTTCTAAACGTCAATACCACACAAGAGGGGGGTGATTTGTGTGGTACCTAATTTTTGCTCTAGAAGAACCTGGTTCTTCTAGGTGTACTTTCTACTACTGTTTGTGGAATTAAAAGTACATAAAATAAAGAACACATAGATTTTTACGTGAAAAATACACCTGGCTCAAAAGGTGAAAAAATCATGACCTACTCTGTAGGATTTTCCTAAACTTCCACTAAAATCACTGAGCCAAAACAACATTTACAAAACTCTTGTAAACCTAAGGATTAAACTCTAATCCCGTTGTGGCACACAACCTCAGCTGTTGCGACAACTTCAAGTTAACTCTAACTTGAATACTCAAAGTACCTAATACAGTTGCTTCTATGAAAGCTGAAAGGTACAACTTTAAACCACATACTACAATTGAACTAGAATAAAAGAAAGACACAATGGAATTGGTTCTTCTATCTTGTCCAAGTAGCTTCAGGAATGCACACTTGAATCTCATATAAATTTCTTGCAGAATTGCCTCGCTCTTTTGCTTTTAATTTAGTTTAACTTCTGCGTTTATGCAATACCAGTAAAAGAGAACAATCACTGCTATTTAATGAGTTAGTAATTAGAGTTTGATTAAGACTCAATTGCTGATCTTCCATCAAAGTTGAGTCCTTGAACAACACAAACTCCAACCCTATCCTTTATCCGGATTGTGTTCTCTTCTCATAAGGAGACTTTCACTCCTTATCTACTATGCAACCTTTTCGATCAGTTCAGGAGATATTGTTGCTTGATCACTAAGACTTATCTCCTTCACGTGTATCTCACATGTATAGGTTGATAAACGATGTGCCTCACATGATGGACCTGGTCCATGACTGAGTTCATTTGTCATTCTTCAAAACTTCATCTGAACTTGGTCCAACAGTTACCCCTCCACTCTAATTGTGGTAAACCTGGCATAGCTAGCGTTACGGTCTTGGCGTGACAATCAATAATAACCTAATGGAGCGACAACCAATTCATGCCCAAGATAACATCAAAATCTACTATGTTGAGTAATAATAAATCAGCTCTGGTCCCAAAACCACTAAGAGCAATCAAACACAACCGATAAATGCGGTTTACAACAAGAGAATCTCCTACAGGAGTAGACACATAAACAGGGGAACTCAATGAATCCCGAGATACACCCAAATGTGGGGAAAAATAAGAGGACACATAGGAATATGTGGAGCCTGGATCGAATAGAACTGATTCATCTCCATAACAGACCGAAACAATACTTGTAATGACATAATTGGAAGCAACGGCGTCTCCACGAGTAGGAAGGGCATAGTATCTAAACAGGCCTCCCCCTCTAAGGCGACCTCTACCTCTTCGACCTCCACCTCGAGCTAGCTGAGTAGGTCGGGTGGCAGTCTGTGCTGGAATCATGGTCTGAGAACCCTGTGGAGCACGTTGTGTCTGAGAAGTCTGTGGAGGTGCAACCCTCCTAAGTCTAAAATCTATCACCACATAGAGAGTGTTGCCATACTCAAAATAAGCTCTAAGAGGACGTGATGGTTGTGACAAACTCGGTCCAGGTCTGCTAGACTGATCACTGAAAGCACCCCGTGCAGGAGGCACACTAGATAATAGAGGTGCATAGTGAGTCTCTCGAGGTCTATGAGGAGCTGGAATACTACTGGCAGTTGTAAGAGCTAAATACATGGAGCGAATCACATAGCCCCTACCATAACGAACTGCAACTGAGGCACGGGCAGCAGAATAATTGCCAGACTCTCAAAACCTCTTGGCCTCTCTTTCCTCCCTATCCCGAGCAAGCATGCCCTCAACTCTCCTAATAATACTCACCACCTGTTGATACGAGATACCCATATCTAACTCACAGGCTATGCTATTCCTGATGCTGGGAATGAGTCCCTCGATAAACCGACGAACCCTCTCTCAAAGTGTAGAAACCAAGGTCAATGCATGTCTAGCCAGTCACTGAAATGGACTGCACACTCTGAAATAGTCATAGCACCCCGGAACAACTGCTCAAATTCGTGCGCGATGCATCCCTAAGTCTCTTTGGAATGTACTCTCTCAAAAACATGCCCAAGAACTGAGCCCATGTAAGGGAAGTTGCCTCAGCCGGACTGTCAGCTCATAAGTACGCCACCACTCACAGGTTGCTCATCGGAGCTGAAAGGCAATGAAAGAAACATCAAGCGACTCTGCAATGCCCATAGTGCAGAGGATACGATGGAACTCCTCCAGAAATCCCTGAGCATCCTTTGATGCTAGACCACTAAATATAGGAGGGTCATACTTTTTATACCACTTAAGGCAACGCTGCTACTCCTTCGAAGTTGTTGCCCTACCCTCAGGCTGAATTGGGGCTACCGCTGGTACCAGTATAACCTCTGGAATTTGATCAACCTGAACCCGCTGCTCTGAGGTGCAGGCGGCGGGAGTTTATGCTCCTCCCCCGGTCTGAGATGCGGCTGCAGCAAGGGTAATCAACCCTGCCTGAACAAGAGTGTTGTACATGCTCATGAACTGTGCAAGGGTCTCCTAAAGAGATGGAGTAGTAATAGTAGATGTATCTGGTGTCTGTGCTCCGACTAGAGCTGTTGGTGGCTCTTCTGTAGCAGCTCGCTCGGGTGCTCTCGATGCACCACGTGTACGTTCTCAGTTTATACCATGGACCCAGCCTCTGGCGGCTCTAGCAGGGGGCGCGGGTGCCTAGTCATCTCAAGTATCACGTGTCCTCTCCATCTGTAAGAGAAAAAAAGACAGATGTTTTGAATTTCGAAGTCAATAATCTCACAATACAAGAATCCAAATGAAGTGGATTTTTCCTACCAGTTCCAAACCCTCCCACAGATAAGTATAGAGGTCTCTGTGTCGATCCGCAAGACTCTAATAAACACGCTTGTGACTTACGACTCCTAAGAACATAGAGCTCTGATATCAACTTGTCACGATCAAATTTCTCCTTTCGTGAACTATCATCACGGCACCTAGTCTCTGCGACTAGGTAAGCCAAATATTGTATAAATGAAATGAAAACCCAAAGATAACAGATAACAGATATAATTAATAAGCGGAAACGGTTCCACTCGGCATATACAATAATCAACTTTCCCAAAACCCGGAATATCACAATGTCACAAGCTTCTAAGAGTTTCTACTACTCTATACATCCATAATTGAGGAAAAACAAGGGGGAAGTTAACACAAGGGGATAGAAGGGGACTTTGAGGTTTGCGGACGCGGGAAGATGTACATTGAAATGTCCTCAGGTAGCAACCACACGGCTAAACTCGAGGCTGATAGCTAGTACCTTGATCTAAAAATATGTGTAGGAAAGGGCATGAGTATACCACATTGGTACCTAATAAGTGCCAAGCCCAACCTTGGTCGAGTAGTGACGAGATCAGGTCAGGGCCCTACTAGTATAAATATGATTAAATAAGGAAGAAAGAATAGTAAAATAAATACAAGAATCAAACAGGAACATAATTCAATGAAAGCCAACAGCTCAAAACACAGTAATAGCAACATGAGGATATCCCGGGAAACCGTCCCGTAGTGCCTAACGTAAATGTGCAGGGGGATCTCCCGGAATACCGTTCCGTACTCCCAAAGTAAATATGCAGTTCTGGAGGATCTCTTGAAATACCATTCTGTAGTCCCAAAGTAAATATGCAGTCCAGGGGGATCTCCTAGAATACCGTTCCATAGTCCCAAGTAATATGCAGTTCAACCAATATAAACAGCAGTTATAGCAAGAAAACCTACAGCTTAGACTAAGTTCACATCAAAGAGAATAGGAAATTTCACTAAACATGCTGCACATAGTTCAAATAGGTAGCTAAAACACGTAGGCATGCATTTCTAATCTAATCATGGCAGTTACATATTCTAGTGTAGTTCAAACAAGGAGAAACAAGTTATGACTTAGTGAAAAATGATGTTTTACCGCAAATAGCCCGTGTACGTACTCGTCTCCTCACGTACACAATGCTCATATATCAAAGAGTACAAAATCCTAAGGGAAGTTTTCCCACACAAGGTTAGGCAAATCACTTACCTCGAATCAAGCTCAAATCAATCCGAAACAATTCTCTTTCCACGAATATCCGGCCCCGGATGCCCAAATCTAGCCAAATCAATTACATAACGTAGATATAGCTACAAGCAACCAATCTAGCTAATGAAATCAAAGCTAAGGCAAGAAAATAGAAAAACGCCCAAAAATCCTCCCCAGACCCATGTCTCAGAATCAAGTAAAAGTCACAAAATACGAACACCCATTCATTCACGAGTCTAACCATACCACATTTACTCAAATCCAATACCAAAATCTCGATCAAAATCCCAAAATTTGGCTGAAGAACTTTTCAAAATTTTCCAATTTTTTACCCCAAATCTAAAACTAAATGATGAAATTAAGCATAGATTAGTGTGATATTGGGGCTCTAACTCTCAAAATAATCGGCCAGGTCGTTGCAACTACCATATTGAGTGAGACTCGGGCTTTAATATCATATTTATTACGATCCATGTTTATGGCACGTATTTTCCACTTTGACCCAGCAAACCTGGCTACTCTATCATCATGCCGAAAAGCACGCGTGTCATGTAAACTTGTGTTGTATCTTATAAATTTTTTTACTTTCCTCTCCCATTCCAATATGGGATTCACTTAAGGTGGCATGTGCATCCTTTTCTTCAGAAGGTTGCCTCCTAGAAGCCAGTCGATTCCGTTTGACCTGCACTCATCTGCCTGTTTTGTGTCATGGCCATCACATACAACTCTCCCTTGGGACTCAGCGTCCTAGCGAGCTTTGGCCCACCACTATCCTGAGGGAGAGTCGAGCGCTGATCCTATAAGTGTTACGATCCAAGCAAATTTCACAGATTTTTCTTTGGGCTATACCATTATCGGGCCCAAAAACGTGTGTGTTATGTAAACTTATATTAGTGCCTTGTAAAACTATTTACTTTCCTCTCTCATTCCGATATGGATTCGCCTAAGGTGCCATGTCCACCCCCTTCTTCAGAATTTTACTAGCCTGGAAGCCTACCAGTCCTATTTGACCCACCATTGTTGGCTTGCCCTCCTTCATGAGCGTTATATGCTACCCTTGAGCGCCCTTAAGAACATCTCAGCACAAAGGATAAACAACACTAGCGAACAGAAGATCGCTTTGCCTTGCTCTTTTAGTCTCTATTGACATAAAAAAAATTGTTGAAGTTTAAGTCTGACCTCTACCAGACATGTCTAATCCTTGGTCTTCAAGCCTAAAAGTCAAGATTACTCCACCTTAAACCCTAGCACATGCCTATGTAAAAGGGCTACATATCCCCTTTAAGAGGCATGTCGAAAATCACATAAACTCTTAGGATATTCACAAAGAGATCAATACATCAAATATTATCTTTCTCAAACCTGAAGTGACCAAGAGACGTTCTTCCTCAAGATCAACTCATGGTTGGGCACTTTTTGACAATCAAATACTTCAAAAAGAACCACACAAATCCTACATTCGAGAAATACGCCTCTTAAGCTTTCAATCACATAGAACAATATTGAGAGAAGAATCAAGAGAACAAATAGAATTGTAAGCACAATTGTTTATCAATAAAAAAATTGTTATTTTTATGATTGCAATTATTTTTTCATGTCGATTTTTTTTTCTTGCAATCATTCTCATGGGAAAGTTATAATTTTATCCAATGACAATCACTGAGTACCAATTATTAGATTAATTGTCAACCACATAATACATCGATCTATATATACAAATATTTGTTTTCCTTGAGCTATACCATTTTTTTTTCTTCTGCTTTTTCCTTTTGGAATATCCTAGCATAGTTCCTTCTTTTCATAACTAGGTGGATGCAGCTGAATCTCCAGGGGGTGCATGCATGTCATTTTCACTAGCAACTGTCAAATAGGAACTATTTTTCCATTTGATGGTATTTTACTACCCGACATAATATCAAGAACTCTGTATGTGTGACTTGAGTTATTTAGAGTGGCATATGAGAAGATTAGTGCTTTTTAGCTCTTTAACTTCCCAACCATTGATGTTTCGACAAACTCATGTATGCATATAAAGCTTTTTGTGTTTAAATTTCTTTTCTCGGAGTCCACAATTAAACACTAAATTAAGCTATAAATCTCCCACAATAAAGATTTTGATTATGATGACTAGAATCTTGACTAACAAACTTGTCTGCGTTCCTTGTTTTTCTTTAAGAAGACCCTCGTTTTTCAACAAAACAAGTGGTGCACTTCATCATATATTTGTGTAAAAAAAAAAAAAAAAAAGGAGACAATAATGGACTACGAGATAAGTTAAACATAGTTATCA
>MU775079.1:52648-118780 GCA_026770625.1 Nicotiana glauca
TAATTTGAATTATGGTATATAAATGGTAATTTGATATGCTTAAATGTAATAAACACAAACCTTAAACATTGAGGGTAATAAGGTTTCATATATGGTATATGTAGGTAAAAGTCCCGACAAAATATTTTATCTTTTCTATTTTTTGTCCATGACAAAATCTTTGATATTAATTTATTTATTGGAGGCTCCATTCTATCACATCCTTCTTTTTGTAACCTCGTATCTCCTCAAGCCACAGAAGTGGTCCTGCTATACCTAGAGCCTAAGAGTCCTTTCCAAGGTCAGAGGCAGAATCCAAAAAAAATCCGTTCATGTTTTTTTTACATTTGGACGTAGAAAGTTTGAAACTAGACCTTCATTTTAAATTGTATATCACACATTTATTATTTAGCGAACTAATTAGTTTTCTCACTGCCATTTCTTCACACGTTAATTTTCAAATATTTCAAATAATAAAAAGATTATGATTTACATTACTTTTTATGTAATTTTTAATTTAAACTATTAAGGACCAGCGAATTGAATTCAATATTAAATTGTTCGATCCTCATATATACTCGAATCATTCTTTCTTTAAAACGGAGTACATACTTTTTTGGAATAAGAGTATAACAAAATCAATCCAATATTTCCACAACCCAAAACGAAAGAAAAACAATAAACACTAGAAAAATAATTTGACTTACGCACCAAAGAGGAAAAAACGAACTATTAATTGCTAAATGAATGCATAATCTCAATATTCTATCATTGAGGGGGGAAAAAACAAGAAATTTGTAGTATGAAGCGACCTATTTCATCTACCAGACTGAGTGTCTCTCTCACATTCTTCGACAATCGACCCTTCAACATCAAGCTTACAATTCTCCAGAAAAACTAAAAAATAGAAAACCAAAGATGTGTTTGCTACTTAGCTTTTCAGGAAGCCCCAGGTGGATTTTGATGGCCCATACCAGGACTATGTCCTGGACCACTGTAATCTTTTACTATTTCGTACTTCTTGTAACGGTTGAAAGAAAATATATTAGAAAATGAAGGTTTCTCAACAGTAGGAGGTGGATGAAATTTGACAAGTACTCTTGATGCAACGACTACCAACTCACATTGTTGTAGAAGAAGGAAAAGACACACATAGGAAAGAAGCATATAAATGCTTTTCTCATGTGATGAGGCCATAAATTAAAATAGGAAGATTTTATCTCAACACAAGAAAGTTGGACTAAACTTAAAACCTTAGAATTAAACTTATGATAGCAATCAGCAGGGCTGCTATATTTAAGCATGCTAGAAAGGTCCGACAACGTGGCCAGGGTGGTTATAAATTAAACAAGAAAGTTAAGTTAGTGAAAATCGATGCACATGGTAGTGCTTGTCAGATATTAATGTAATCAAAATTCTAAAAAGAAGCTTAGCATAGGAATATTTCCATTTTTGATAAGTTTAACATTTCTTGACTATTGCCATATTCATACAGCCAGTCACTGAAATTCTAATAGACCCTTTAAGAAAGCGCATTAGCATGGGCTTTGATTAGACAATGAAAAATAACAATTTGCTTTATATTTTTTCTGTTTTCTTTAAGATTTTGGGAGGCTCAAAGTCTGCTGCAAGACACAAAGTAAACGGTTATGTGGTAAATGCTCCTTCCACTAAACTTATTCAGGATTTGTTGTCTATTTTTCTCATCATTTTCTTCTCCTCAACGATATTTTCAACTTGTAATTAATATGTGTCGTTGTCTGCATTTCTACATATATTTTCTTTCATGGGCCAACAAACTATGTACAATCACATTATCCTAAATTGTTGTGCAATTCGAAAATTAGTACATGAGTAGTAAAATGCACATGTAACGTGCATAACTCTTAATTAATTAAACCATCTCAGTAGTACAACAACATAGTGCATGTTATTTTCAGATGACATAGTGCTGATTGACGAGACGCAAGGAGGAGTTAATGCTAGGCTCGAGGTTTGGAGACAGATTCTAAAATCTAAAAGGTTCAAGTTGAGCAGGACTAAGACCGAGTATATGACATAGTGCTGTCTTTTATTTCATTTATACTCTTTAATTCTATTTTCACACGAAAATAACCGACAAAAATTGGTCGATTTTATTAAAAAAATTAAATTACCGACTGAATTCGGTCTTTTTTTAAAATGACCGGCCGAATTAACCGACTAATTTCAATCAATTTTTTTAATATTAACATTAATTTCTTTTAAATACAAAAACCGACCAAAGTTGATCGGTTTCTTGAAAAATAAATTTTGGGGGACTGAAAAATTGTTTCCCGCATTTTTGCGCCAAAGAAAACCGGCCAAAGTTGGTCGGTTTCGTAAAAAAAAAAAACAAATTAAAAAAAAATATTTTGAAAAACCGACCAACTTTGGTAGGTTTTTTCGCCGGTGTTTTGACCGACCAAAATTGGTTGGTCGACCGTGGTTGGTTTTTTGTCGAATTTCTAGTAGTAGGAGAAACTGGGGGAAGTGACACCGAGATGGTACGGGCATGTGAGGAGGGGATATTACGAGACCCCAATTAGGAGGTGTGAGAGGTCACACATAGGGGGTCTAGGGAGGGGTAGAGGGAGGCCCAAAAAGTATTGGGAAGAGATAATTTAGCATGATATGGCGCTTCTACAACTTACTAAGAACATGACTATTAATAAGAAGTTATGAATTTCGAATATTAAGGTAAAAAGTTAGTAGGTAATATACCTTACGTCTCTTTCTTACTAGTAGATCTAGATTTTACGCTAGTTTTGGTGTACTCTTTGCTTATTATTACCTGATAATGCTTATGGCTCGTTTTTTTTTTAACTATCACGTTTGCCTATGTATCCTTCCCATAACCTGTTCATCTTTATATGCTGCTTACTTTACTGATTTTTTTATGCTTATCTAAGCCGGTTATTTTCCAGGAACAACCTTTTTATCTGCATAAAGTAGAAATACGGGCTATGTATATATTACCCTTTTTAAATTTCACTTATGAGAATATACTATATGTTGTTATTGTATTGCAACAACTATGCCTCAATCATATGTGACATACATATGATATTTGAACCAATAAGTTTCACCAAGTGATTTAAATAAATAAATAAATAAATAAATAGGGGCTACAAAGTGTTATTATGTAAAGTGCATTTCCAATACGAAATCGCTTAATAGGTCACCTTAAAACTACCTATAGAACAGAATCGAGCCTTTTATATACAAAATTTTCAGGTTTCGTTTGTCCCATATTTCGAAAATATATATGGTTAAGTGATTATTTGAAGATTTTATAATTGACAAACAATGACCTTCTTGTCTAAAAACTCGAAGTCGTTCAATTCTTCAACCTGAGAAGAAGGCTTCCCACTTGAAGTTTGAATTTCTTTGCATTTTTATAATTTTCATAATTATATGTGTGTCCTTTAAAACATATGAAATTGCAAATTAAAGATGAAGTAAGCAGAAACCTGTTTGACTAAAAAGTGTTAAGCTATTTTTGTTAAACTAATTAATGAGAAAAATCAAGGATAAATCCTAGCCATAGATAATTAACTCTAGATCAAAAGACATTGAATAAGAGAATAAGATATAATCAAGCTCATGAACTTTTAAGATTTATAAAAGATATCAAATATAAATGACATGCTTAAATGTATTGTTTTGTAGTGTAAGAATAAAGAAGGAAAAGAAGGAATACCATTAACAGTTGCGAGATCGGTCTTTTTTGATTCAAGAGAGATGATTACAAAGATTTGCCGCCTAGATCCGAAACATCTTTTGATTTTCTCATGTAGCCTTCTCTAGTTCTTCTCCCCCTTTTTTCTCTCAAGGAGAGAAGCCCCATTTTCTTATTATCTTCCCTCTATATATATAGTGAGTATTCTCTTTTATCCAACAGTTCTTAACCAGAATACCTTAATCTGTTGACCGTACGTTGGATCGTTCCCCTTGAATGTCACGACATATACTTCATCGTACAAGCTTTCTGATAGTTCGATCCCGACAGCGGTCGAGATACTCATTACTATGATGTCTTATGAATACGATCACGACTTAGTCTACCCCTCGCCATTCCTTTTAATGTTAATCCACGCTTAGTCAGATTTCGACCCATACAGTTAGTTCCTCCGCCTATTGAGGTCGCCTCTTGGCGAGCTCGATAGGTGAACTCTGCTGATTCGAGAAAGAGAGATCTAAATGCTTTGTGCGAGAGACGAGCACCTCGTGGTGAGGTGGCGACGTGATGTTTCGAGAACTGCGTCAGACCGTCACTTCAATTTTGAATGTCTTTAATATTTCTCATGCATCATTATAGCATACATTTTCTAAGCATTATGTCGTTTCCTGTGCCCTTTCTATTTTCTAACTCGCAAAGCATGGTTTTCCGGCTCAGGGTATTTACATCCTTATAAATAGGGGAGAACCTCTCATTTGAATGTTATGCTTCGTAATCTCTCAATAGAGAACCTTGCAACTCTACTTCTTCTCCTTCGGTTTCTCATATTTCTGCTTCTGTTAGAATTCGCTGTGAATTCTAACTTTTTCCCTTATCATTCTGGTTTCTTTTGATCAAAGAAAAATGGCTAGTGTTTATTCGCACTCTGATAGAGCTGTTGATGCTCCGGTGCCGAAAAATGACGTACCCTTGCTCGGAGATGGAGTGGAAATGGCAGAAGAAGAGGGTCTTCCGACGGTGGATGAGGTGGTTCTCCACCCAGGGAATGCGAGGAACGACTTTAATAGCCTTGCCGGAGATGATCCGGAACCTTTTTTTTCTACGATAGATGTTGCGGCGCTCACGGCGTTCAAAGCCAAATGGGGGATCCCTGATCACATTGAACTTGTTCCGACAGATCATTACATAGTGCATATACACCGTGCGGGCTACTGCGCATTTTATACGTATCCATTTCTCATCGGGTACATGTTACCCCATCTTCGCTAGTAGTGGATTTCTGTCGCTTCTATGAGGCGTGCTCAGCTCAAATTTCTCCGTACGCATACAAAATTTTCCTTATGCTCATCAAGTACGCGGAGCTGGCCGGCCGAGGGATTTTTCTATGACATATGCTTCACTCTTCGCCCCCCATTTTCTTAGGAGTACGATAATTCACATGAGTCACCGAGGAGCCAAGAGTTTGGTGGTGAAGATGGATGACAAGGCAAATCGCCACTTTTGGGAGAGCTTCTTCTACGTTTGAACAGAGCACGTCGGGTCAAATCCGGTGGGGTTTCCTGAGATGTGAAATTTTGCCCGTAGGTTTCCCTCTTTTTACTTTATGCATTTTTTCTTGAGATGGTCGTCGGTCGTCTTCCTTTAATGACCTCATTGAGGGTTTTTTGTTTTTTTTTGTAGCCGAACGAGTACCTCGTCCGTCAATTGCCGATATTAACAACTGGGTGCGCGCGATTCTCCCCCATACGATGGGTATTCGCGAATCTTTCCATAAGAATTTTAGACGCAAGCCTCTTGTTGGTGAGTCGACTCGTCGTGGTCTTCTGTTCTTTGCTCCGTGTTTTCTTTTATCTTATCTTTTTTTGATTGAATCTCCTCATTGTCAGGTTGGAGAGAGGTGAGAAGGACGAGGGATCATGCGCTATCTTTTCACCGGTGGGCTTCCTCACAACCAGAAAATGAGCCTATGGCAACGGAAGTTTCAGCACCGGTTACATAACCATTGCCACAGATCTCTATTGCAACGACTTTAACCGTTACCAAATGTTTTGGATGCTATAAGTACACTTTACCAACCAAATTGTTGCCATTGTATAATAACCGTTGTTGTACGTTTTGCTATAGCCACGGTTTCTATAACTGTTACAATATATCTATCAGTGGCAACGGTTTTTTTCTAAAAATATTTGTAGGAACGGTTATTGTTCCCTCCTTAATTTTTTCACGTAGCCCGCCAGATCTAGTACTCTTTCTTTAAACCTTTTTACCTTTTTATTTTTTTTAATATGTAATATGTAAGTATATAGTTAAAATCCACAATTTTTTTTTATTTTCTAAATTCTACTATATTAGAAGTGTGGGTTAACAGCTGAAGCAGACGCCTCTTCATCGACATCTCTATTTGCCGCTGGAGGATATCTTGGTCATTCAAAAGGATTTCAATTCGCTGCAACTCGATAATAATCGTCATTTCAGCTTTGCCTTTATCCTTTGGGATTTCTGGTCACTTTTTATTTCGATTTAGCTAGCTTCTTCCTACTGTTTTCCGCACTACCTCTCACCAAAATTCCTTTTGCTTTTCGCATAATTCATCACCAAAAGTTCTCCAGTAACACAATTGACGTTTGCAATGCTTATAGTTATTGGGTTGAAAAGCTCTTCTCTTTTCCCCTAGTTTAACCCTATATCTATTTTCCCTCTAATATTCTCTTTTCTCTAGGATCCAGGAAAATTAATTCAATTTAGCAGTTTAGATTCGACTTATGTTTAATATTTGTGTGTTTGTCGAAGCTAAATTTTCACTCTTTGGACCCTAAAACGAACATAAAATTGGGAAGAAAAAAAACCAACCTTTGGTTTCGTGTTTCTACAATTTCTCTTTGATCCTTTTCCGTCGTGTTATCGAAGCAAAAATTCAATTTTTATAGAGGCACAAAATGGGGATCTAACACCAGATATCATCTTTCAACTTTTGTTTCCAATTGTTGCTTTGCCTTTGAAGTTCTTTTCTGCTATTGCAATTTTTTTTATCCTTTCATTGTAATAGGTCTTCGTTTTAAACCCTCCAAAACGCCATTAAAAAGATTTGTCTTTGGTAGTGAAAAATCAGAAGATCCATTGATTTTTCATGTATAAGTGATGACATCTTACATATATTAAATGAGAGATATTTTCGCCAAAGCTAAGTATCTAAAGAAATTGAGAAATTGGTAATTGGGATTACATTGTCATCTACTTGATTTTTCCCTATTTTCCTTTTTTTTGAATGTCGTGTGTCTAAATTTGTTTGAGTAAATTAACTTTTAATTTGTTGCGGAAAAAACTAGGACTTCGTGCCTTCGGATTGGGAGTGGCAAACGGCCGGGTCGGGTCGGGTCGGGTCGGGTCGGATATGGCTCGGGTCGAAAATGGGTAATAAAAAAACGGATCAATTATCCGACCCTACCCATATTTAATACGAATAGAAAATGTGTTAACCGACAGATAATATGGGTTACCAATATTATTCATGGTTTCTTATATATGATCACTTTTGGGAGAATTCTTAGTTTCCCTAACTTGAGGAACCCCCAATTTGAGTTTTACAAATGTAAAAGTTAGACCCATTGGTTATCCATTGATTACTCATTGGTTATCCATTTTCTAAATGGATAATATGGTTCTTATCCATATTTGACCCGTTTTTAAAAAGTTCATTATCCAACTCATTTTTTAATGGATAATATGTGTGGTTAACTGTTTTTTTAACCATTTTGCCACCCCTGAAGCTACTTCAGATCAACTATGCTGAGGTGATTTCTTTTTATTCTCTTTCCATTTGAACATATGTTGGATTCTATTAAACTTTTAGCTTTTTCTTGCAATATGGAGACATCTATCAGCTGGTTCTTTTTATTATTTTCTGCAGCACTTAAATATAAAGCGTGATTTCTCTATGTTTATTCACTTTCTGGGGATATTGTTTCTATTGTTCTTAAATAGAAATGCAATATGAAAAATCTTTTAATAGTTTTCTCAAATTGATTTTTGCCTTTTGTGTTTTGTAGGCTCATATCCATTCGGGGTTTGGAGGGCTCTATTTTTTATGTGAATAAATCACCCAGATCGATTAATATCTTTCTATGAATTTGCTACAATTCCAATGTAGATGCATGTGTTCTGCTACATTGCTTATTTGGTTTTGCAGGGAAGTAAAGCTGATCAACATGTTTATCGCTTGCATCCAAGATGGAAGAAATTGATGCTCTTTTGACTGTTGATTTGCAGGTTATTTAAATTGATCAACAGGTGATATGCTTTCTCTATTTGCGGTATCATATCGAATCTATATGATACAGATACTTGTGTTCTTAACTATTGATTGGTGTATTCTGTGATTATAATGACATCAGTACTTTACTCTTCTTTTAATTTCTTTTGTGGTTAATATCTTGCTACCCAAAACAAATGGCAATTTTGGGTACTACATGAGCTTGCCCATCTTCAAAGTAGACAAGGTAATCTTGTCAAATTTAGTGAGGAAGATCATTCATGGAGTATTGAGAAAAGAGCTTCTTCTTCTCACTAAGAAAGAGAAAATGAATACAGTGTAGTTAACAATCCTAAGCTACTGTTATATAACTAATGTATCCACTGAGTTAGTTACTAACTTTCACTAATGACAAATACACCTATCAACTTAAGTTAGTTTACACAATGCTACCCTACTCCACTTTTGTCACTCTCAACACTCCCCTTCAACCTAGAGGGTGTGAACACATTCAACAGACCCAGCTTGGATACTAGATATTCATGATGTTGCCTTCCAAGCCCTTTAGTCAAAATGTCTGCTTGTTGTTCTTCAGACTGTATGTACTGAGACATTACATCTCCTTTCTGCACTTTCTCCCTTATGAAGTGACAGTCTATCTCGATATGCTTGGTTCGTTCATGATTGACTGGATTCTCAGCAATATGGACTGCTACTTTATTATCACATAATAGCTCAATTGGAAGCTTCAACTTTACTCCCAGTTCTTCATATAATCTGATCACCCATGTTATTTCTGATACAACTGAAGCCATGCTTCTGTACTCAGCTTCAGCTGAGCTCTTAGACACTGTAGTCTGCTTCTTGGACTTCTAGGATATCAACGATTCCCCACACTTCACTAAGTATCATGTCACTGATCTCCTGGTATTTGGATAGGAAGCCCAATCTGCATCATAATATGCCTTGATTTCTTCTGTTAGTTTGCTTGATAGCAACACTCCCAGTCCAGGTTCTCTCTTGATGTATCTCACAATTCTTATGGCTGCTTCCATGTGAGATTTCTTTGGATGTTGCAGGAATTGGCTCAAGGTTTGAACAACAAAGCTTATGTCTGGCCTAGTCATTGTAAGATACAACAACTTCCCTATCAATCTTTGATAAGCCCCTATATCTTGCAGTGGTGTATCATCTCTGAGTCCAACATGATTATCATATTTTGCACTGGTCAGCTTCTGATTGCTTTCCAAAGGAGTCCAGGTAGGTTTTTCTCCCCCTAAGCCTGAGTCTGAAATCAGTTGCAAAGCATACTTCCTCTGATTCATAAGTATCCCATGTTTTGATCTTGCAAACTCTATTCCCAAGAAGAACTTCAGCTCCCCCAGATCCTTTATTTTGAAGGCTTGTTGTAGTGCATTCTTAGTGTCACACACTAGCTCATCATCATTCCCAGTAATGAGCAAATCATCAACATACACTAATACAACAACAATTTTGGATCCTATCCTTTTTATCAATAAGGAGTGATCCAGTTGGCTTTGTAGAAAACCAGACTTCATCAATGCATCTACGAGCTTCACATTCCATTGTCGAGATGCTTGTTTGAGTCCATATAGAGACTTGACAAGCTTACATACTAGGCCTGTCTCCCCCTTGCTGTGAAAACCTTGAGGAAGTTGCATGTGTAAGCACGTGATTTTTTTCCTATACGAGAACTACTCCCAAAAAATTCAAAATAAAATAATTTTCCTTTGTGTGCAATTTTGAGATTTTTCATGGCATTTTTGGATAATTATTCGTATTTGTCTGTGCATGTTTATTTGTTAAATTAATAAAAATACAAAAATATGTTGCATTTACATTTTTTTTGTTTTACAAAAATAGAAAAAATCACAAAAATATATATTTTTGCATTTTTAACATTTAATGTCCAAATTGTGTGATTTTATTTTAATTGATATTTAATTTTGTGTGATAATTATTATTAGGAGTTGATTAGTATTTTAAGTTAATTTTGGTTTTATTAATTTAATTTAGGATCTTTAAGTTTAATTTTGGAGAAAATAAACGAAAAGAGAACAAAAAATAGCAAGAAGGAAATTCAGATTGGGCCATCTTTCAAATTAAACAAACTAGGCCCAAGTGTCTCACAAACCCAACCCAAAACCCACCGGGTCGATCCGACCCGTCCCAGCACATAACCCAAACAACCCCCCTCATTTTCATTTCATTTTCCACTATCCAACAAAAACCCTAATCTAACAAAACCTAAACCTAAAACACCCGCTCCCCTCTTCTCTTCTTCTTCAAACCACCCCTATCTCCTTTACCCCAGCCCCAGCCCATCGCCGCTAGTCATCTTCCACGACCACCATCGTCCCCCACAATCACTCTCGTCTCCAGCCTCACGTCCAAACGACTTCCACGCCAGTCATGATGCTCATGAACGCCCAGCCATTTCTGCCCATCGTGAACCAACAGCAACCATCAAGCTCCAGTCGCGAGCTCCAGCCATCCATGGCTGTCCGTCACCTTCACGACCACGTCCAGCAGCCCTACAAACCACCAGTCCACCACCAGCCATCCATGGCTTCCCTCCTCCTCCATCGATCACCCTCAAAATAGCCTTCTACCTCCATGTGAACCTCCATGTGAACGACGACAACAAACACCAACCAAAACCTCTCAAACGACCAGCAACCATCCATCGCCAAATGACCTTAACCAGTCCGTCGTTCACCACCACTCCGTCGACCTCCAGCAAACCAGTCATCCAGCTTCGACCTCAAACGACGTGCGGCGACTCCTTTTTCTTCGAGTTACAGTCACACAAAATCCCAAAACCAGTGGCTAAGGTGTTCGTCGAGTTTTCCAGGTCACGGTTTGATCGGGTTTGTGTTGTTCTTTGTTTTTTATTCTGAATGTTACTTCTCTAGTTTAGTGCCCTAGTTTGGATATAAAAACCAGTTCTATGTACAATCAGAAAAATACAAAAAATAACACTTTGGTTCATTCTGTTAAGTTTAATTCCGAGATGGATTTGATTTGAAATATTTGACCCGGAGTTATGCTGTTTGCCGTTCAGTTATTTTTAATGCTCATTCATATTTTGTCTAAGTTTTAAATTTAGAATCGTGATTTGCTCAGAATCATCGAACCCTTCATCTTGGTTGTATTGCTGTTGGATTTAATTTGAAGTTCAACTGATGTTGAGTTTAGTAATTTAAATCTACTTGTTTGTTCTGTTAAGTTTGTTTCTGATGTGAATCTGACTTTGTTGAAGTGATTCTTAAATGCTGTTGATTAGGAGTTTGTTCATGGGATTTAATTTTTGAATTTTGATTAGGAATTTGGTTATAGCTGTAGTGATTTGGTGTTTTTAAGAACCAGTTTCGGTCAGTTGATAATTTTGTTATAGATTGAAGGTTTGGGGGTAGAATAGTAATTTCAGGGGCAATACGAGAATTGACCACTTGTAGAATTATTTAATTTAAGTGCTCTGTCCACTGAGCAATAACAGTATTAAAATAAGTCATTGTTTAATATAGTGGGGAACAAGACATAATGGTGTTAAAAGTAGTAATTAAATATGTTACCCATGCTTTGAATTAATTAATAGAGTGGAATAAATGGTAGTGGGGGATAAATAAATTAAAAATGGCACAAAACACTTAGTAATGGGCTGGTAAGAGAATATTATGGGCAAGAATATTTTTCTAATAGTGTGAGTGCTCTTAAGAGCTGGTAGGGCCTGTTTTTTGCTATAAAAAGATGCAAGTTTGGAGAGAATAGAGGTCTGCTTTTCCGAGTCCGGGAGAGAGGGGTCTGCTTTTTAGTCCGAAAAAATAAATTTGAAGGACTCCTTTTGGTCAGTTTAGAGATATCATTTTAAGAGAGTGTTTGAGAGTTAGAAACTGAAAAAGTGAGGTCTCTTTTGCGATTGAAAATCAGTACTGGTTTGCTACTGTTTCATTGAAGTTCCAAGTTTCTTTCTTTGAGTGTTTAAAGTTCAGAAACCTATTGTTCTATTGCATTTCTGGGTCTTTCTGCTTCTTGCCTGTGACTACTGTTTGGTATTTCTGGTTTTATACTTGGGTTTCTGGTGTTGGTGTTGTTGTTTGGTATCTTTGAAATTGCTACTGGTTCTCCTGGGATTTATTTTGCTGGGTTCTCTATCTGTTGTTGTTTGTTGCTGTTGTTGTATACTACTGCTGTGTTGATCACTCCTGTTTCTTCTTCTTTTTCCAATACCAGGTACACTTTCAAATCAACACTAAGGTAGCTGTGAGATGTAAAAGTGAAATGAAATACTAGGGTGATTGATGAATTAGTGTTGTACCTGTAGTTTAATAGATATGTGATAAGTATTTATTTTGTCAATCTCGTATGCATGTTATAATTTCAGCTTTAGTAGTTCGCTTGTAGAATAAGGCACGAAACATTCTTCTACTTAACAAGTTCGGGTGCCATTTGTCGTTCGCATCTATTATAACCTAATAACTAATAAGAGGCCTGAACTCGTCAAGCATGTAAATCAATTAGGAATTTTTCTTCTTTCATTTTTATAGACAAACAAAAAATAAAAAATGTAGTCACTTTAGGATTATTCTTTTAAAATAAATGGGACGAGCCTCGCCAAATAAAAGGCACAAATTACGGGGCCCTCATAAATGTATATATTAAAAATACTTAGACTTCAGGATGAGCCATTTAGCGAATTGCACGGTCTTTCCCAAAATAATAACGCGTTAGACTCTTTAGGCGCGGTTCTAATAACCTTACCTCCTTAAACTCGCGTGCACATTTATGTGACCCAAATCCAAATCTCAATGAAGTCGAAATGTGTCGATAATCATGGGTACATTTATTGTGACGTGGTTCGAGATGCATTTCCATGACGTTGTAATTCTTTTAAAAAATAATGAATGAGACGAGCCTCGACAAACAAAAAATACATAAATTGTGGGGGCCTCTATACGCGTTTTTACTTAGACTTCGGGATGGACTGTTTAGCAAAATTTCATGGCCTTCTCAAAATAATAATGCGTTAGTATCTTTATGCGCGTATTAAATAATTTTACCTTCTTAAACTCGGGTGCACATTTATGTGACCCAAATTCAAATCACAACAGAGTCGAAATGTGTCAACAACCACTGGTACATTGATGTGACGTGGTCCGAGACGCATTTTCGCGACGTTGCAATTCTTTTAAAAATAATAATAATAAAAGCGGTTAAAAAGTTAAAATTTGCACATAAGTTAAAGCATGTTATAAATCAGATAATTAATCCAAATATAACAGTTAAGCGACCGTGCTAGAACCACAAAACTCGGGAATGCCTAACACCTTCTCCTGGGTTAACAGAATTCCTTATCCGGATTTCTGGTTCATAGACTGTAATATAGAGTCAACTTTTTCCTCGATTCGGGATTCAAACCGGTGACTTGGGACACCATAAATCTCTCAAGTGGCGACTCTGAATCTCAATAAACGAATCCCGTTTCGATTGTCCTTTAATTGGAAAAACTCCCTTTACTACACCCTTCGCGAGGTGCGGTAGCGCCAAAAGGAGGTGTGGCAGCTCTGGCGACTCTGCTGGGGACGAATAAACTAGAACCACTGGTTCAGGGTTAGAAATTCGAGCTCAGAATAATTGTTGTATTTGGCTTTCTTTATTATCTGATGTTTATTATATTTTTTGGATTTAATGTGCAAAATGTTGCTTATTACCGCTTTAATATTATTTGAATTGTGTATATAAACTGCTATGAAACCCTTTTTCTTTCTGAGTTTTCTGAAAATGGTGCATACGTTCGCGTAGCCCACTTTTTACAAAAAATTATACCAAATAGAGCGAGGTTGGGCAAGCGACAAGGCCGGACAGACTTTAGTGCTCCTGGTACGTCACCCCCTCCTCAGCCCCAGTTGCCCGCTCGGGTTCCCCAACTCTAGACCAAAACCCCAGGTTTTTTAAACCTAGTAAAACACAGCTTCATGCCGGATCCCTAGTAGGGATGTTTATTTGCATCATGTGCATTTAACTTAGGGGACTCAACACAGGGGTTAGGTCCGTCTAGGGCAGGTGTACCTGAAATGAAAAGACCGTCCTGATGCATCTTATTTGCTACATGTGCATTTATTCTGCTTCAGACTTGCATGCTGATCGGCTTCTGAAAATTGAAAATACTGGAAAATCATAAAAAAAAAAAATATAGCTGTGTAGAGAGATAACTACTCATTTTTATGAAACCAATGACCAAGTAGTGTCGAAATTCTGCCAGATTTTTGAGAAAATAAAATAATAATAATAATAATAATAATATATTTTTATACTTTATTTTATTTGCCGATGTAAAAGAAAAAACAGGGGAAGTTTTTATTTTTAAAAATAGTCTGTTTTATTTTCCAGTAAAAAAGAAAAAAAATGCTTTTCAAAAATAGTTTGTTTTATGTGTCAATAAAATAAAATAAAAAGGGAAAAGAGTTTTATTTTTTTTAAATAGTTTGTTTTATTTTCCATTGAAAAAAAAAAGAAATGTTTTAAAAAAAAATATTCTGCTTCATTTACCAATAAAGGAAAAAATGTGATTTGGTTTTCAAAAAATAATTTGTGTTTTAAAATGGAAAAAAATAATAATAATCCGTTTTATTTGCCAATAAAAAAAAACTATTTCGTTTTCAAATGTAGTTTGTTTTATTTGGCAGAACTACGCTGGTTTGATTCTCACCGGATGTAAGATATGTAGTCAACCCTCATCGGGTCCAACCTCCCCTTTTTGCAAAAAATAGCCAAAAATGTCAAATTCTAATTTTGTTATAAATAAGTCGGGTGATGTCGTTTGTCAAAAATAGCCGAATGTTCCCGAAAAGGACGTCGGAAGGCTGACTTTGCATAAACAGCCACTCTTGGGTCATTTTTTAGATTTTGGCCAGTTGACCCACACAACCTTAAAATCTTCGTCCCCGAGGCGCTGGAAGGCCGTGTTTGCAATATCGGGTTTTATTTTGAAAAACAAAAAAAAATCATCATATAAGTCGGGTGACGCCGTTTTGTCGAAAATAGCCGAATGATCCCGAAAGGGACGCCGGAAGGCTGACTTGGCATAAACGGCCACCTTTGGTCATTTTTTAGAATTTGGCCGGTTAGTCCACACAGCCTTAAAATCTTCATCCTCGAGGTGCTGAAAGGCCGTGTTTGCAAAACCAGATCTTTTGTTTTAATTTGAAAAATAAGAAAAAAAGAGCCAGTGGGCAAGTGAATGCCTTTGTGATTTTTGATCAAAATATGTCGAGCCAGCTTCGGCAGTGTATTGAACCGTTCTTGCCGAGATAGCCTTAGAGTATCTTTCAGTTGTCGAAAGGCTATTTTCGTAAAAGAACGGACAAGTTTGTAAAAGTGTCATAAAATGATCCTTCCCGACCTCAAAATTCATGTGAAATTGAGAAGGGGCCACGTTTGCAAAAATAGCCATTTGGTTGAAATTGGCAAACATGGAAGGAATCTGCCAATCTGTTTTTAATTTGTATTTCTTTTGATTAGTGGTGTTTGATTTTCGAGTCTGTAGGTTGTCTTTTCGTCAAAGTCTGTTAAGTATGGTTAGCTTTTAAACCTGTGTTATCAAGTTTGTTGTATTATAAAAAATGAAAAAAATGGTTTATTGTTATTTACCGTGTATCTGCGCGAACTACGCAAGGTCTGATTCATGCGGGGTCATGATACGTAGGCAATCTCCATAAGATTCGACCACAACAAAAAAAATAAAAAAATGAAAAAATGAACGAAAAAAAAGAAAAAGAAAAAACAAAAGTGAAAAGTTTTGATAATAATAAGGACTGACTGATTCCACACACAAAAAAAAATGTTGTTAATAATAAGGACCGACTGAGTCCATTCTAACATGTTTTATTTTGAATTATAGTGAAAGTTGAGGTGGTTGGTTGTGGTTCCCTTCCCTGCAACACAAAGCCAAAGGATAATGGCAGAAAACCGCAGAACTGAGTGGGTTGATACCGATGCCCGACAACAGCTGGTTTAACGGAATAATGGGTTGGTAGAAGAAGTGAAAATATTGAGACAACATGTGACAAACATGTATCAGGCTTGGATGGTTGGGAAGGCACCCATACCGCCACCGCCTGGTTTCTCAGATGATATCCTTACCCGAACTTTGGCATCTCCCGATCACCCTAGTATTTCTGTCACTCTTCTTCCAGGTTCTGAGAAGTTGGGTACACTCCCTGCCATCCGACTGCTCGCAAGTATTAAAATACTGAAGTTCAAGGAATGCGAAGATCCGGTAGTCCATCTGAGGGAGTATTGCAAGGAAATGAAGAATGTTGTCGAGAAAGACGACCTGCTAATGGCATACTTCAGTAAAAGCTTGACTGGGGCAGCCTTGGAATGGTATGATCGTCAAGATGTCAGTAAGTGGTATGCATGGGACGAAATGGCTCAGTATTTTGTACGACACTTTCGGAATAATGCAGACATTGTCCCGACCCACTCCTCCATATGTCAAATAGAAGAGGAACCTAAAGAGGGTTTTGGGAAGTTCTGGCTCAAATGGAGTGAACAAGTGGCCCGGGGTGATCTTCCCATGAAAAGAAAAGATGTTGTAATGCCCCACCAATGTCAGAGTCCAGTGGCCGCCTTCGCTAAACGCCCTCAGTCTCAACATCATCCCCGTGGATATCCTATTGCGCCATGTAATCCTCCCCAGCGCTACTTCTCTACACGGGACTCCCAAAGACATGCTTCATTTGCCAAGTACCCAGCTCCACAAAATGCCTATCCACCCCCACGGGCATACCGAAAACCTCCTGGATCAAGTTTCCGGCCAAATCAGGCATTTAGGAACGAGAGGTTGTTGAAACGAGAAAGGGCTCTTGCCCCTATCGGAGAACCTTATGCAAGTGTGTTTGAAAGGTTGAAGCATTCTGGCCTGATTGAGCCGCTCACTGGATGTACTCCAGATCCATGTGCAAGAAGCTTTAATCCTACTGCACGATGCGCGTACCACTCTAATGTCCAAGGGCATAACATTGAAGATTGTCGTTCTTTGAAAAGGGAAATAGAAAGAATGCTTCAAGAAGGGGTGATTGTGATAAATGACAATGACATGGAGCATGTGAATCCTCTTGGGGATGTATTGACTAAAGCTGAAAATGTTGAAGCAGATAGTGGCCTTGGTAATATTGATGTGAAGCTCAGTGGCTAAGATGTCGTGCTTGGTAATTGGGAGGACTCTCTATTTCTTGGTCAACCAGAGTGGATTTTTTTTGGTGGCTCATTTTGGTGTCATTTATGTCGTCCAGATTATTTCAGGGTTGTAATCTGGATATTATCTTGTAACTCAAACCCTTCTATCATTCTATTTTGTCCACTTTTCTGTTGGTCGTAATGTCTCATTTAGTATTTTCTAGGTTTGTTCCAAGGGTTGTACCCCAGTTTATTGTGCTTGTTTTGTTGTACCAACTCTTTCCTAGTCCGTCTAATGCAATTCTCTTGTTTTCCATTATTTCTAGACATTTTTTGTTGTTTAGTCCTCTCCTTTCTATAGTTCTTTTTCTGTCAACTCTAGTGACATGGCATGCGCACGTAATTTTGGCCTAATCTTAAAAGTTAATCATGAAGCGATTGGGAGATGATCAGGACATTTAAAGAAAAAAAAAGAACGGTTTGAGATTATTTAAAACCCGAGTCGTGTGAAACTGGGGCAAGTAAAAAGAAAACCATTAAAGGCAAGCTGGACAAATTGATATGGAGTCGTTCATATAATGAAAATGAGAGCGTTGCCCAACGGTACTTTAAAGATATGACGAACGTTAATCGTGTTTCTTGCACTTGGTATGTTTTGAAGATTGGAATAACGAAGGCATTTTATTCTGCTATCTAAACACTTTATCCTTTGTTAACCCTTTGAGCCTTATTTGTTTTCTTTCATACCCCTCCTTCGGAATTGGTAGCAAAGACTAGAAACACAAACAAACAAAAAAGAGGAAAAACAACAAAACAACAAAAAGAAAAAAAAGGGAGAAGAAGAAAAGAAAAAATGATAAGTGAAAAAAAGAAAGAGAAAACTAGAACAACGAGGAATTGGGACCTACGTTTGACCTGATTCCTCAAAGAGGATACATAGGCGCTTCACAGCTCGGTCATAGTGTAACAAAAAAATAAAAAAAATCCCCAAGCAAAAAACTGGGGCAAAAGTTGTGTTTATTATAAATAAATATAGTTCCGAAGGTTGTAATTTTAAACCCTAGTTAATTTATTTTGAGCCTTTAATACCATTTTCCTTCTAGCCCTATCCGAAATCCCACATTACAGTCTAGAGAAAGACATTCCGATCAGTCTTCAAAAGAGGCCAAGTGGACAATTGAGAGAGTCTTATAGGCAAGCATAACACTCTGAAACCCAGCAAAAAAGACTTTGATCCCCAGCAGAAAAGACTCTGGTCCCCTGCAGAAAAGAAGTAGAAAAGAGAGTCTTATCGGTAACACCACAATCCCCAGCCGGAAAGTAATACAAATGAGAGAGTCTTATCGGTGAAAACCTTCACGGGCATCTTGAGGCGACTGAAAGATGAGAGAAAAACCAAAATGAGAGAGTCTTGATAGTGAAAACCTTCGGGCACTACAAGTTAAATAAGGGTGAGAATCAGATTGGGAATCACCGAACGAAGATCTTGAAAGATGATTGACGACGGAGGATAGGCCATATGTGCATGTCATGACCATTAGAGTCGGTATCCGCGTTTGATAGATTTTTATTTTATAGTTTCTCTTGTTAGAGAGTCATCTCTTTCCTTTGTCTTTTATTTCGTTCCTTTTTTATCTTTCTCCTTTCATCAAAAAAAAATTCCCCAGTAGAGTCTGTTTGGTCTGAACAAGTTGGAAATGGCTTCCAAATTTTCCATCATCTTTCCAATTATGCAAGACGGGATCTGAGTAGAACATCCAAGTGGTATAAGCCAGAAGGGAACAAGCGCAGAGGCCAGTGTCCAGAAGGATATTCCCCAGCAAGAGGAAATTGACAAAGGGATGGATCAGTGTCGAGGAGGATATCTCCAGCAAAAAGCGAAGGTTAATGACCTCAAGACCAAAGCCATTGAGACTCAAAGGTCGGGGAAATGCCCGTTCCCTAGATATGCCACAAAAGAAGGGGGAAGACCCCCAATAGAAAAGGTGTTCTCAGTAACACCTATGAACGAAGATAGTGGTTCATCTTTAAAACATGCCAAATCCTCAAGTGGAGTCCACTGTCATAGGAATGCGAGGCGTCAGGAATATCCCCAACAAGAATATCCTCCCCAGCTAATAATAACATCCCCAGCAAGTTTTGATAATGAAACGCAGAGCAGGGAAAGAGGAGGAGAACCATCCCCAGCAGGAGCATCACAACCAACCACCGCATTTTAAATTAATAGATTTTCCTTGATTTAAAGCCGGAAAAGGAAATGGCATTGATGGCGGAAAGGCATGCCACGAGGAAGATTATCAAACTGGGGCAGAAAATTTTTCTTTCATTTGGAAAATTTTTTGGAAGTCAGGTATCCACTTGAGAAAAAAAAAATAATAATAACACCAATATTAAGGGAAGTGGTCTCTGAACCAGTATTATCCCCAGTGGTGTTGAAAGAAAGAAAATAACAAAATGAAAGGAGTTGTACCCCCAGCAGACAGAACAAAGGGACGAAACTGGTGTTCAGAAAGAGCAAAAGCCAGTGTCATCCCCAGCAGCTTCCAGAAGAATGAAGCACCGATTTTGAAGAAATAAAATTCCCCCCAGCAGCGCTATCCTCAACAATGTCATCCTTAGCTGATAACACTTTTATCCCCAACAGTATTGAAAATAAAAGTTTAAGAAAATAGTTTTGAAAAAAAAAAAGAAGGGGAAGAAAGGAGATTGCCCCAGCAGTTTTTACCCCCAGCAGGTAAGTAATTAATTCCCCAGCAGTGTTACCCCGAGCAGTTTCGAGGGAAGAAAACACGAGTTTTTAGGGAAGCAGTTCTGACAGAAGGTATTTCAAGTAGGAGGAAATGGTTTAGGAGGTAAAGAAGGACAACAGTAATAGAATGCAGATAAGGTAAGTTGTTGAAGTCGGGGGCCTACCCGTAGAACGGAGGCGTTATCTTTTTAAGTTGTTAAAGTCGGGAGCCCGCCCGTAGAACAGAGGCGTTACCCTTTTATTTTGTTGAAGTCAGGTACCCATTTGAGGAAGAAAGAAGATAACACAAAGTGTTAAGGGAAAGAAGAAATCATCCCCAGCAAGAAGGTCACAACCAACCATCATTTTAAAAAAAAACTGACAAAATTTTTCTTTGTATGTAACAGGAACAAAGCGGTGCAAAGTTTCTCCTAAGATATCAAAATCTCAGTCTGATGAATCTTTCTCCTGAGATTACATAAATTTAGACCTAGTCTGATGAATTATCTCCTAGCGTCAAAATCTTAGTCAGATGAATTTTTCTCCTAAGATGGTAATTTCAGACTTTAAATTTCAAATTTCGAAGTCGGGAGCCCGCCTGTATAACGGAGGAATACATTTTAGTCTTTACATTTTAAGTAATCACAAATTTAGACCTAGTCTGATGAATTATCTCCTAGCGTCAAAATCTTAGTCAGATGAATTTCTCTCCTAAGATGGTAATTTCAGTCTTTAAATTTCAAATTTCGAAGTCGGGATCCCGCCCGTATAATAGAGGAATACATTTCAGTCTTTACATTTTAAGTAATCACAAATTTAGACCTAGTGTGATGAATTATCTCCTAGCGTCAGATGAATTTTTCTCCTAAGATGGTAATCATTCAGTGTTTAAATTTCAAATTTCGAAGTCGGGAGCCCGCCCGTATAGCGGAGGAATACATTTCAGTCTTTACATTTTAAGTAATCACAAATTTAGACCTAGTTTGATGAATTATCTCCTAGCGTCAAAATCTTAGTCAGATGAATTTTTCTCCTAAGATGGTAATCGTTCAGTCTTTAAATTTCAAATTTTCGAAGTCGGGAGACCGCCTGTATAACAGAGGGATACATTTCAGTCTTTACATTTTAAGTAATCACAAATTTAGACCTAATCTGATGAATTATCTCCTAGCGTTAAAATCTTTGTCAGATGAATTTTTCTCCTAAGATGGTAATTTCAGTCTTTAAATTTCAAATTTTGAAGTCGGGAGCCCGCCCGTATAATGGAGGATTACATTTCAGTCTTTACATTTTAAGTAATCACAAATTTAGACCTAGTCTGATGAATTATCTCCTACCGTCAAAATCTTAGTCAGATGAATTTTTCTCATAAGATGGTAATCATTCAGTCTTTAAATTTCAAATTTTTGAAGTCGGAAGCCCGCCTGTATAACGGAGGAATACATTTCAGTCTTTACATTTTAAGTAATCACAAATTTAGACCTAGTCTGATGAATTATCTCCTAGCGTCAAAATCTTAGTCAGATGAATTTTTCTCCTAAGATGGTGATCATTCGGTCTTTAAATTTGAAATTTTCGAAGTCGGGAGCCCGCCCGTATAACGGAGGAATACATTTCAGTCTTTACATTTTAAGTAATCACAAATTTAGACCTAGTCTGATGAATTATCTCCTAGCGTCAGAATCTTAGTCCGATGAATTTTTCTCCTAAGACGGTAATTTCTATCTTTAAATTTCAAGTTTCGAAGTTGGGAGCCCGCCCGTATAACGGAGGAATATATTTCAGTCTTTACATTTTAAGTAATCACAAATTTAGACCTAGTCTGATGAATTATCTCCTAGCGTCAAAATCTTAGTCAGATAAATGTTTCTCCTAAGATGGTAATTTCAGTCTTTAAATTTCAAATTTCGAAGTCGGGAGCCCGCCCGTATAACGGAGGAATACATTTTTATCTTTACATTTTAGTCTTTTACATTTCAAGTCTTGAAGTCAGGAGCCCTCCCGAAGAGCGGAGGGTTGCCACAAAAATGCCAGCATAAATCCAAATTCATAAATCAAAAGAAAGGCAGTGATGGTCAGTTCAAGCTTCGAAGAAAATAATGCGAAGCCCAAAAGAAGGAAATAAACAGTCCAAGTTCGGCAATCAAGAAAGGCCGATGAGTGAAATTAGAAATGAAGAAACATCAGAGGAAGCAAGTCAACAAGAAAGCAAGGCGATAAGATCAAGCCTGAAGATCTAGATAAGATTTTGTAATTCATAGACTAGTTTAGTCTAGCTTCTTATTTTCTGTTTAGCACGGTGTAATAAGGAAGTCGGCAAGCAGTAGCCACAACAGCAACATCAATAACAGCAAAATTACGGTCCCATGGTAGTCCTAGCTACCAAAACTTCCCGAACTATATTGACTTGATTCCCTTTTAGCCATGGATATGTAGGAGACCTTTTGAAGCAAAGTTTCGGTCAAATCTTTTCAAAAAAATGCTTCACACGGAGTAATCAAACGGGCAAAAATCGCTCGCTCACTTTATCTTTGCACGAAAGCTCTTCGTGTTTTCGGACAAAGAGGGGCAGCTGTAAGCACGTGATTTTTGCCCTATACGAGAACTACTCTCAAAAAATTCAAAATAAAACAATTTTCCTTTGTGTGCAATTTTGAGATTTTTCGTGGCGTTTTTGGATAATTATTCGTATTTGTCTGTGCATGTTTATTTGTTAAATTAATGAAAATACAAAAATATGTTGCATTTGCATTTTTTTTGTTTTACAAAAATGGAAAAAATCACAAAAAATATATATTTTTGCATTTTTAGCATTTAATGTCCCAATTGTGTGATTTTATTTTAATTGATATTTAATTTTGTATGATAATTATAATTAGGGGTTGATTAGTATTTTAAGTTAATTTTGGTTTTATTAATTTAATTTAGGATCTTTAAGTTTAATTTTGGAGCAAATAAACGAAAAGAGAACAAAAAATAGCAAGAAGGAAATTCGGATTGGGCCATCTTTCAAATTAAACAAACTAGACCCAAGTGTCTCACAAACCCAATCCAAAACCCACCGGGTCGACCCGCCCCGCCCCAGCACATAACCCAAACAACCCCCCTAATTTTCATTTCATTTTCCACTATCTAACAAAATCCCTAATCTAACAAAACCTAAACATAAAACACCCGCCCCCCCTTCTCTTCTTCTTCAAACCACCCCTATCTCCTTCACACTAGCCCCAGCCTATCGCCGTCAGTCATCTTCCACGACCACCATCGTCCCCACGACCACCCTCGTCTCCAGCCTCACATCCAAATGACTTCCACACCGGTCATGCCGCTCATGAACGCCTAGGCATTTCTGCCCGTCGTGAACCGGCAGCAACCATCAAGCTCCAGTCGCGAGCTCCATCCATCCATGGCTGTCCGTCACCTTCACGACCACGTCCAGCAGCCCTACATACCACCAGTCGACCACTAGCCATCCATGGCTGCCCTCCTCCTCCATCAATCACCCTCAAAACGGGCTTCCACCTCCATGTGAACCTCCATGTGAACGACGACAACAAACACCAACCAAAACCTCTCAAACGACCAGCAACCATCCATCGCCAAATGACCTTAACCATTCCGTCGTTCACCACCACTCCGTTGACCTCCAGCGAACCAGCCGTACAGCTTCGACCTCAAACGACCTGCGGCGACTACTTTTTCTTCGAGTTAGAGTCACACAAAATCCCAAAACCAGTGGCTAAGGTGTTCGTCGAGTTTTCCAGGTCGCGGTTTGATCGGGTTTGTGTTGTTCTTTGTTTTTGATTCTGAATGTTACTTCTCTAGTTTAGTGCCCCAGTTTGGATATAAAAACCAGTTCTATGTACAATCAGAAAAATACAAAAAATAACACTTTGGTTCATTCTGTTAAGTTTAATTCCGAGATGGATTTGATTTGAAATATTTGACCCGGAGTTATGCTGTTTGCCGTTCAGTTATTTTCAATGCTCATTCATCTTTTGTCTAAGTTTTAAATTTAGAATCGTGATTTGCTCAGAATCATCAAATCCTTCATCTTGCTTGTATTGCTGTTGGATTTAATTTGAAGTTCAACTGATGTTGAGTTTAGTAATTTAAATCTACTTGTTTGTTCTGTTAAGTTTGTTTCTGATGTGAATCTGACTTTGTTGAAGTGATTCTTAAATGTTGTTGATTAGGAGTTTGTTCATAGGATTTAATTGTTGAATTTTGATTAGGAATTTGGTTATAGCTCTAGTGATTTGGTGTTTTTAAGAACCAGTTTTGGTCAGTTGATAATTTTGTTGTAGATTGAAGGTTTGGGGGTAGAACAGTAATTTCAGGGGCAATACGGGAATTGACCACTTGTAGAATTATTTAATTTAAGTGCTTTATCCACTGAGCAATAATAGTATTAAAATAAGTCATTGTTTAATATAGTGGGGAACAAGACATAATGGTGTTAAAAGTAGTAATTAAATATGTTACCCACGCTTTTAATTAATTAATAGAGTGGGACAAATGAATTAAAAATAGCACAAAATACTTAGTAATGGGCTGGTAAGAGATATTATGGGCAACAATATTTTTCTAATAGTGTGAGTGCTCTTAAGAGCTGGCAGGGCCTGTTTTTTGCTATAAAAAGATGCAAGTTTGGACAGAATAGAGGTCTGCTTTTCCGAGTCCGGGAGAGAGGGGTCTGCTTTTTAGTTCGAAAAAATCAGTTTGAAGGACTCCTTTTGGTCAGTTTAGAGATATCATTTTAAGAGAGTGTTTGAGAGTTAGAAACTAAAAAAGTGAGGTCTCTTTTGCGATTGAAAATCAGTACCGGTTTGCTACTGTTTCATTGAAGTTCCAAGTTTCTTTCTTTGAGTGTTTAAAGTTGAGAAACCTATTGTTCTATTGCATTTCTGGGTCTTTCTGCTTCTTGCCTGTGACTACTGTTTGGTATTTCTGGTTTTATACCTGGGTTTCTGGTGTTGGTGTTGTTGTTTGGTATCTTTAAAATTGCTACTGGTTCTCCTGAGATTTATTCTGCTGGGTTCTCTATCTGTTGCTGTTTGTTGCTAATGTTGTATACTACTGCTGTGCTGATCACTCCTGTTTCTTCTTCTTTTTCCAATATCAGGTACACTTTCGAATCAACATGTAGGTAGCTGTGAGATGTAAAAGTGAAATGAAATGGTAGGGTGATTGATGAATTAGTGTTGTACCTGTAGTTTAATAGATATGTGATAAGTATTTGTATAATCTAGTTTCATGACTCAATAAGAATGCATGGTGTAGTTTTTGTACCTAACTGAAATTTTATTTTTTTAAAATCGCAATCTATGGTCGTCAGTTGTACATGTAATGCAGTTAGTTAATTAATTTGTAGAATGAACAAATAGTTAATGGATTAGTTGCTTATATTTCATCTCTAGTTTTCTTTTGTATTCAAGGCAGATTTAAATAGGCCAGCGTTTGATTCCGTTAGGCAATATATAGGCCAATGTTCGAATCCATGTTGATAAAATTTCCTAGCCGTTAGTTCCATCAAACTCAATCATCTAGAAATGATAGTTTAAATCAATTTCAGAAATGTTAAGTTTAAATGAATTTGGAGAATGGCTAGTTCGTTTTCAATATTTTGTCAATCTCGTATGCATGTTATAATTTCAGCTTTAGTAGTTCGCTTGTAGAATAAGGCACGAAACAATCTGCCATTTAACAAGTTCGGGTGCCATTTATTGTTCGCATCTATTATATCCGAATAACTAATAAGAGGCCCGAACTCATCAAGAATGTAAATCAATTAGGACTTTTTCTTCTTTCATTTTTTGAGACAAACAAAAAATAGAAAATGTAGTCACTTTAGGATTATCCTTTTAAAATAAATGTGACGAGCCTCGCCAAATAAAAGGCACAAATTGCGGGGCCCTCATAAATGTATATATTAAAAATACTTAGACTTCAAGATGAGCCGTTTAGCGAATTGCACGGCCTTCCCCAAAATAATAACGTGTTAGACTCTTTAGGCGCGGTTCTAATAACCTTACTTCCTTAAACTCGGCTGCACATTTATGTGACCCAAATCCAAATCTCAACGAAGTCGAAATGTGTCGATAGTCATGGGTACATTGATTGTGACGTGGTTCGAGATGAATTTCAATGATGTTGTAATTCTTTTAAAAAATAATGAATGAGACGAGCCTCGACAAATAAAAAATACATAAATTGCGGGGCCCTCTATACACGTTTTTACTTAGACTTCGGGATGGACCGTTTAGCAAAATTTCACGGCCTTCTCAAAATAATAACGCGTTAGTATCTTTAGGCGCGTATTTAATAATTTTACCTTCTTAAACTCGATTGCACATTTATGTGACCCAAATCCAAATTTCAACAGAGTCGAAATGTGTCAACAACCACAAGTACATTGATGCGACGTGGTCCGAGATGCATTTTCGCGACGTTGCAATTCTTTTAAAAATAATAATAATAAAAGCGGTTAAAAAGTTAAAATTTGCACATAAGTTAAAGCATGTTATAAATCAGATAATTAAGCCTAATATAACAGTTAAGCGACCGTGCTAGAACCACGGAACTCGGGAATGCCTAACACCTTCTCCCGGGTTAACAGAATTCCTTATTCGGATTTCTGGTTCGTAGACTGTAATATAGAGTCAACTTTTTCCTCGATTCGGGATTCAAACCCTTGACTTGGGACACCATAAATCTCTCAAGTGGCGACTCTGAATATTTAATAACGAATCCCGTTTTGATTGTCCTTTAATTGAAAAAACTCCCTTTACTACACCCTTCGCAGGGTGCGGTAGCGCCAAAAGGAGGTGTGACAACATGTAGACTTCATCATGGAGATCTCCTTGCAAGAATGCATTATAGACATCCATTTGGTGGATATGCCAGTTTTGGGCTGCTGCAATAGACAACACTATCCTTACTGTCACCATTTTCACAACTGGTGAAAAAGTGTCCTGATAATCAAGACCTTCCCTCTAGTTGTACCCCTTTGCCACTAGCCTTGCCTTATACCTCTCAACTTCACCATTTGCCTTATACTTGATTTTATACACCCATTTGCAACCAATAGCTCTTTTGTTTGGTGGCAAAGGTACAATTACCCAAGTTTTGTTGTCTGCAAGAGTTGTGAGCTCAGCCTTCATGGCATCTACCCATCGGGGATCTTTGGAAACTTCATCAAAAGATGCAGGTTCAACAGCTTCAGAAAATGCTGCTAGATTGGCCTGATAATAATGTGACAAGTTGCTGTAATCCAGGTAGTTGCTCAGAGGATAAGAACATGAGCTACTGGCCTGAGCAGTTACATAGTCATGCAACCATAATGGAGGCCCTTTATCTCTAGCTGATTTCCTCAAAGGAGCTTCAACTGCTTCATGACTATGGTTAGTGGTTACAACATCATGGTCCATAGGTGTATCTGCATCCATGTTAACATCCTCACTTGCTACTGCAGGACTTACATCTTCAACACCACTTGATGAATGCTCTCTCGGGTGAAAATCCTCCATAACAGTACCAGCTCCTTGTCCTGAGATTTGGTCATCAAATGAAGAATTAGATGTAGTTGTAGGATCAATAATGTTGGCATTAGGTGCAACAAGGGTGATCAAGTAAGGATCAATCTGAAATAATGCAGGTCCTGTAACCTGTAGATTTTTAAAAACGAAAAACTGATTCTTTAAAAGTTACATTTCTGCTAACAAAAAAACTTTTGTGAGTTAAATCAAATAACAAGTACCCCTTTTTGCACAGTTGAATACCCCATCATAACACTCCTCACAGCTCTTGGCTGGAATTTGTCACCAATGACTGGTGATGTAGCATAACAAAGACATCCTTGAACCCTTATGTGTTTCATAGATGGACTTTTCTTATGAAACAATTCATAAGGAGACTTCCCTGCAAGTATTGGTGTAGGCATCCTGTTTATCAAGTATACAGCTCGCAACACACATTTGTCCCAAAACTTTAATGGGATGTGTCCTTGAAACCTGACTGCCCTAGCTACCTCCAGTATATGTCTATGTTTCCTTTATACCACCCCATTTTGTTGGGGTGTGTATGGACAAGACCTCTGATGAACTATTCCAAATGTACTGAGCAGACTTGCAAGTTAAGAGTTAATAAAATCTGTCCCATTATCTGTTCTAATCATCTTCACTTTAGTGTCAAATTGTGTTTGAACCATTAAAAGGAATTCTTTAATGACAACAATTACATCAGACTTCAACTTTAAAAGATAAATCCATGTCACTCTAGAATGGTCATCTACTATTGTTAAGAAGTATTTATTTCCATCATGTGTTGCAATTCTAAATGGTCCCCATACATCCATATGTAACAGTTCAAACACATTCTTTGTTCTATCTTTACTAACAGGAAAAGGTAGTTTGGCCTGCTTGGCTAAGGGACAAATATCACAACTGCTTACTACATTTCTACATAAATCTTCACTAACATTGAACATATGCTTCATAACCTTTGGTGATGGGTGTCCCATCCTTTTGTGCCAAAGCTTAAAGCATTCTGATCCAGTTGTACATTCATGGACTTTGGAATTAACTCTTGTCCTTTATTTGGAGTTGTAGAAGTCAGCAGATAGAGCCCATTAGTTCCTTACCAATCCCCTTCAGCTTCCCAGTGAAGAGGTCCTGTAGTACACAAAAACCAGGGAAGATTGCAGCCATACATCTTATCTCTCTAGTCAGCTTAGACACGGACAATAAGCTATACTTAAAGTCAGGAATGTAGAGAACATTCTTTATCTCATGTCCCTTCTCCTATCTTGCATTTACCAATATATGAAACCTTTGCTTTAGTTCCATTAGGTAATTGTACTGTTTTTCCATCTTGAGATGTTATATTGCATAACTCAAAAAATGAATTAAGATTTGAGGTCATATGATCAGTCGCACCTGTATCTATAATCCATTTATGAGTACAACCTCCGTTGTCTACTAAGTATACAGTGGAGTGAGATATACCTTCCATGTTGGTTGTGGTCTCCTGCATCTCTTCCTTGTTGAGCAGCCTCAGAATCTGATTGAATTGCTCCTCTGTAAACATAGGTCCCATTCCACATCCTGATGAGTTCCCTTTTTTTGCATGTGCATTTGACACATTCCCGTTCCCCTGCATCGGTGAGTCTCCTTCTCCCAACAGTGCAGAGTTACTTGAACCATATCCTCCTCTCCTTTTAGGCTTGAAGTCTGTTGGATATCCTACTATCTTGTAACAATCCTCCCTAGTGTGCCCTTTCATTTTGCAAAAGTCATACTGGAGATTATAATTGCTCTTAGGTCGAATCTGACCACCAGTAGTCCTATTGGACATTAGAGCAGCAACTTCACTTCTTTCAGTTGAAACATGAGAATTAGACATAGCTCGTTGACTTTCACATTCCATCAACATTGAGTAGGCCTTATTTACTGTAGGCACTGGAATCATCATGAGTATTTGACTACGAGCTTGTTCATACGAATCATTAAGTCTCATTAGAAATTGTAGCAGCTTCAGACGTTCCATAAAAGTCACATATTCACCAATTTTTGCACAAGCACACCCCAAAGCTGGGGCTAGACTATCAAATTCTGCCCAAAGTACTCGGATCTTCGAGAAATATGAGGATATCGAATCAGTACCTTGATTAATCCTTGCAATTTCTCTATGAATTTGGAAAATTCTCGAGCAATCTATCTTATCAAATCGCTCCTTCAAGTCTTTCCAAACTTCACTGGTGTTCGAGGAATAGATGATCCCGCTGAGTAATTCTGGTGAAACGCAGTTCATAATCCATGACAAAATGATTGCGTTGCATCGCTCCCATTGATCTACGAGATTTGTACCAAAACTTTCCTTTTTACATGTGTTGTCGATAACCCCTAGCTTGTTCCTTCCTAGGATTGCAATTCTCATCGCTCGACTCCATACGGAATAGTTCTCTGGTTCTCGTAACTGAAGAGAGATCAACACAGCTCCTGAATTGTCAATTGAATTGAGAAAAAGTGGATGATTGTGACTCAATTTCTCCGGCAGTTCATTACCAACAGTCCCCATGACTGAGCTCTATCAAGGTTCTCCGATGAAGAGCTAGCTAGCAAGAAGATAACTCTAGATAACCATACTTATGGTTGATTGCTCTGATAGCATATCAAATTTAGTGAGGAAGATCATTCATGGAGTATTGAGCAAAGAGCTTCTTCTTATCACTAAGAAAGAGAAAATGAATACAGTGTAGTTAACCATCCTAAGCTACTGTTATATAACTAATGTATCGACTAACCACTGAGTTAGTTACTAACTTTCACTAATGACAAATACACCCATCAACTTAAGTTAGTTTACACAATACTACCCTACTCCACTTTTGTCACTCTCAACAAATCTTTATGTCAT
This sequence comes from Nicotiana glauca, assembly GCA_026770625.1. Classification (NCBI taxonomy): domain Eukaryota; kingdom Viridiplantae; phylum Streptophyta; class Magnoliopsida; order Solanales; family Solanaceae; genus Nicotiana; species Nicotiana glauca. The sequence goes on from MU775079.1 coordinate 82,922, forward strand.
TCTATCTCACCGTCAACGTCAAGCAACGGTGGAGGCAGAAAAGGCATTATTGAGATGCTCTAGAGCTTTATGTCCCGTTGACAATGAATTGACAGTAGCAAAAACATGAAAAAATTGGGCTTTTTTCAATGGAATTTGTATGCTATTTTATGGTTGTTCAATGTAAGGCCAAGATTGACTGCAATTTTCATAAGAAGATGTCATTCATTTGATGCTCCAGTATTATTGCCTTGTCCGGTTAGTAATGAGTAGTTTTTCTCCTTTTGCTTTATTGGTATTGGGTGGTTGTTGCACTTAAGAGCCTTTTGTATCTATACATTGGTGAAAAAAAATATATTCTCATTATAGCATGTCAGAAATTGGAAAAAGGTAACAACTTCCTTAACAACTAAATTTGTTTAATATTGGTGAAGCATGTTAAAGGGTAGTTTTGTCCGGTATTAGATTAATGGAGGAGTTAACTGACAAAAAAAGGAAATCGTGTTAACAAATTTAATCTTGCAGATAAAATTGAGGAAATTTAGGAAATCAAGTCCGTTGGTCTAACATCAAATCTAGGGATCTTTTTTTAGCGATCTTTGTCTTTTAGGGGAGTTTTGGTACCTTGGCATCCCTTTTTATGACATTTTCCTTTTTATACAAATGAAATTACTTGATGAAATATCTCGTAATGTAATTAAAAAAACATATCTTTAAGAGAAACCTTCTAATAGTTAGAAGCCACTACATTTAGGAAGAGTCATCCGTGAAGTTCAGCTAAAAATATTTTTGACCTCTTAATCTTGAAAAACTTTCAGACATACATATTTTGAGTAATGAGTTTACCTCTCCTACTAGGTGTGAAAAAAATAAAGTTAATTTTTTGGAATAATATAGAATTCTCTAAAATGTCCTAGTGTAGTATCCTTGATATTTATATAGTAGACATATCTAGATGTTCTACAATGTTGTGGGAAGATAAAATATATCTAGATATTCTAGAGTGTTGTTAGAAGATAAGGTTGCTAGAATCTTCTTTGTACATTATCTAGAATCACATCTAGAATCATCCATAAGCTAATATAAATAGGGGGTATCTTGTTCATTTGTAATCAAGCGAAAATCAACGAAGTTTTCTTCAATAACAAAGTTCTTCTTTCAAAATTCTCTCTTCTCTTTTCAAGCTTCCTCTTCTTTTAGTTGAATCCTCCAATCTTAGTTAACGATCTTGGACTAGCGGAAGGTGTCTGAATAATACTCTTCTTCTGCTATTCTTTATATGGTATCAGAGCCATAAGTTAGCTTCTAGATTTCAAGGTCGGGTTACTGGTTGATTCAACTGGTTTTTCTAAATGGACTTGGGTGTTCGTGCACTACAACATTATGTATCTATAGCTACGAATTCTCAGCTACAAATATGAAAGTCGTGGCTAATACCTAACAATAGCCACAAAAATTAAAATTTCATAGCTATTTACAATTTCGTAAAATTTATTAGCTACAAAATTAATTTGGCAATGCTAATTCTTCATTTTTGCTATAGTTACTAACTATCGTGGCAACAATCATCCAAATAGCTACAACAAAACTTCGTAGCTAATCGTATGTTTTTGGTTACGCATTTGAAGTTACTATAGCAATAACAATCTTATAGCCACAAATAATTCCTTGAAATAAAATGTTATAGCTAAATAGATCTTATTGCTTCAAGCTATAAAAATCTGTGGCAATAAGTTGCTTAATAGCTACAAACTTATCCATACAATTTAATTTTGTAGCTAATAGAAAGTTTTTGCCACGTGTTTGAAGCTATTGTAGCAATACTAACTTTTTAGCCACAAAATTACTTGAAATAAAATGTTGTAACTAAATGAATATTTTTGCCTCAATTATAAAAGGTTGTAGTAATTGCTGGCTCAATAGCTACAAATTTATTTTTCATAATAAAATTCATAGCTAAATATAAGCTCTCATCACACATTTGAAGTTATTATAGTAATATTTAGCCATAATAAATAATTTAAAATAAATATTAAATTGAAAAGAATTTTTTTTATTCAAGTTATAAGAAATCGTGGCAATAGTTGGATTAATAGTTACAAGTATTTATTATAATAACTTGATATAGCCACAAATTGAGAGAGACAATAAACTTCCGCAGCTAAATTATAACTTTTTGTCATGCACGTGAAATTACCATATGAATTTTACTATTTTGAACCACAATAAATTAGTTGTAACAAAAACTCATAGTTAAAGAAATAATTTTTTCTTTGATTACAAAAATCATTACAAGAGTTTGTCCAAAAAAGAGGAATTTTAGGAAAAATGAATTTTAAATATAAAAGTTATGTTACTCCTCAAATATAGAAAAAGTAGTAGTTGTACATAAGTTAAGTAAATTAATTCTCAAATAACAAATATTAAGGTACAAAGCATAATCTTTAATAATAGGTCAAACAAATTACATCATCATCAACAACAACAACAACCCAGTATAATCCCACTTAGTGGGGGCCTGAGGATGGTAGTATCTACGCAGACCTTACCCCTACCCTGAGGTAGAGAGATTGTTTCTAAATAGACCATCGGCATCATTCCTTCCAAGAACTTCTCACCTTGTTTTTGGGGAGACTCGAACTCACAACCTTTTGGTTACGTATTTTCATGAATAACTTTTTATTATTATTTAAATAGAATATAATTAGAATTCATTATAATTAGATACAAGATCATAGTTGTTTAAATGTGATATATTATATACAAAAGATTAATTCAATAAAATACCAAATTACTAATCACAGAACGTGATAATGGCTTTGACACAGCTGAAAAGATGGTAATATTTTTTTTTATGATAGAGGATCAAACCAATAAATATTTTTATTGTCTAGATTAAATATACATAACTAGTTATACAATGAGCTTATAGTTATTTAAATTCTATATAATTAATTATTTACACATTATCTAGACATAATTAAATTATTTTAATTATAATGGGAAATTATAGTTATAGGTAATACTTAATAATAGGACTTACGATATAAATATTTTTGTTATGGACTTCAATATCAGCAATATTAAATTCTTAATTATTAGATAACAAAATATTAGAAAACTTATTTTTTAAAATTACATAATTAGAAAAACATATTTTTAAAAAACTAATATGATTACTTTCTAATTGTTAGCAACGACATTTTGTTAAATGTCAGCGCGGAAAATAGTGATCGATTTCATTTTCGTCAAAATTTCATAACTATTTTAAATATTTTTTTATTTCTATTTTAGTGACCTTATGTCTATCATTATTCCGTAGTTACAGAATTTCATCTGTCACTAAAATTATATTTTTTTCCCTTTTATAGTGTTAGTATGGTCTTTGTGTGAATTTGGGACCTTTGGTCATTTGCCAAAATTAAATGCACTAAAATTACCACAAAGTTCTTAATATACAAGTAATTATCTTGAAAATAATTGAAAGTATATAAAATTACTCTAAAATATTTATTTTTAATTTTAAATAATTAAGGACCACACATATATAAATATCTCTACAAATTATCAAAGTCCTTACTATATGAGTACTCTCTCTCTCACACACACACATATATGTGTATATATATATTTTTCGTTAGTTACTTTATTTCTTACTTTTTATTATTTTCAATGTGTATATCAAATTTTATTTTGGTAGAAATATCTTTATTATTCTTTTTAGTTAATTGTGAAAAGACAATTGTGAGGAGAAAAGTTGTAATCTTTATATTCTTTAATAGATTGGTATATCAGTAATACTTTATCTCGTTATAGTTGAAGCTTCTGAAATATGATTCAGGCGATACTTTAATTATTTTTTATGAAATTAATTTTTATCATATTTAGGTGGTTTCAGGTGATTACGATTTTTTTTAATCGATATTACTCTTTTATCGACGTGAATGAATTCTATTGGTATTTCCTACGCTTGTTGCTCATGTTAATATATATGTGGGTTCCTTTCCTATAGTTCTTCCATGAAATGATATTGGAGGACTACATGTTTGTTCTTTGATTGAGTTAAGGATTTGTTAAAAGAAAATTCTAGGGCAAAAGATTGAGTTGTATTATGAAATATTACTATCCGTTTTAAGATTATTGGAAGTTTTATTATCTGATAAAATTGTTCATATAAGCATGTTAAGGAGATAATAGTAAAATATTTAAAATTTTACTGTCCGTTTTAAGACTATTGGGAGTTTTATTATCTCATAAAATTGTTCATATAAGCATGTTAAGGAGATATTAGTAAAGTTAGTACAAAATAAACCATTAGAGAGATATATGACTTTTTTATGAGAAGGAAATCTATAATGCTTATCTATAAAATATATGATCATTCTAAACCTATTAATAAAGTGTATACTTGATCTATTATATTTTCGTTCCTAATATTGATTTACTTTATTAAAACTGACAGGCAAATTGTGAATCATCAAGCTAATACTGTATTGATCAAACTAAGGTGCAGTTGGAGCAATAGCAGAAGAGAAAGGAGAAGATTGCGTGGCTTTTGGTCTCAAGCAAAATATTGCTAACACGATGCAATACATAGAGAATTATGTATTGTAAATATTTTGAAATTTTAAATATACAATTAGGTAAAACTTGGAACCTATTTTGGAATTTAAAAGATTTGGATTCTTAGCTTCCAAATTCTTGTGCCTAACAATGCTTGTGGCAAATTCTTCAATTTGTAGCAATAGAGTTATTGATGCATAGCTAATTATATATAGTTTCCATGTAACAAGAATATGGCTATTTAATTTGATTTTTTGTAGCAAACAAAAAAAATCTTAGCTATAAATTTTATATATTTATTATAGCAAAAGAATGTATTCATAACTATAATTTTTTTAACTCATAGCTAAATATAAATACTATTGCCACGAGACTCAACTATAAAATAGTCACAAAAATTGAATTATCGTAGCAAATAAATTAATTTTTTTGCCACAGTAGAATATCTTGTAGGTACAATATAAAGATTTCTACATTGTTTATTTGTCGTGGCAAAAGGAAACAATTATTTGCTATAAGTATATATTTCGTGGCAAAAAAGTTTATTGATATAGCTATAGGACAAAAAAATTTCGTAGCAATATGTATTACTCCTTAGCCACAAATCATCTAAAGTTTGTACCTAACTTTTAGTTACGCTACTTCTTGCTACGAATGCTACGAAATATTTTTTTATAGCTAAAGTGTTTAGCCACGGAAATTTTCATATTTAGCTACAATGTATTTCGTAACTATAGATGCATAATGTTGTAGTGGTGCTAATGGATCGAGGATTGAGTTATTGAATAAGTCAAATTACAAGGTATGGAAGACTTGTATAGAGTCATACCTTGTTGGTGAGGGTTTGTGAGAAGTTGTCAATGGGAGCAACACAAGTCCTCCTGCTGACGCACCGAAAAATAGCAATGCGCGTAAGAAGTGGAAGCAGTTTAATGCTAAGGCAGAGTTTATCCTAAAGAGGTCTATCTCTCCTAATTTATTTGATCATATTATAAGGTGTAAATCGGCTCATGAAATATGGAGGACCTTCGATCGACTGTTCAACAAGAAGGATGAAGCTCGACTACAGAGTTTGGAGAATGATCGTTAGCTAACACCACTCAAGGTAATCTCTCTATCGCCGAGTATTTCTTGAAGGTTAAAAATCTGTGTTCCGAAATTTCTCTATTGAATCCAAACAAGGCTATCTCTGAAGCACGAATAAGTAGAATGATTAATCGTGGTTTACAGCCAGAATATATTCCATTTGTTACATCGATTCAAGGATGGTTTCAACAACCATGTTTGGAAGAATTTGAGAATTTGCTATCGTCACAAGAACTACTAGCCAAACAGATGGTTGGTGTATCTATCAAAGAAGGGGAAGGAAATGCTCTTGTCGCCGATAAGAGAAACTATAAGGGTAAATCAAGAGATCGCATGCACTCTCAATTCTCAAATGGTTCAAGCTCGGCAGGAAAGAAGGGGGAGTCTTCCAATAACAGTAAAAAGCTTTTAAAATGTTACCGTTGTGGCAAAGTTGGACACTTAAAAAGATATTGTCGATCCAAAGAGAGAAATATGGTTCAGACCAAGAAAGCTGCTGAAGAAGAAGAAGAAGAAAAAGAAGAAGACTGGGGAAAGTGCTTCGCAACGGAGACTCCAACAATAAATGACATGGCCTCCATAAATTTTGAAAGAGACTGGATCGTGGATTCAGGATGCGGGCACCATCTCACTGGAGATCAATCCAAATTCTCCACTTTTCATGAATACAATGGACATGATGTCATTGTTACAGCAGGTAATACAGTCCATAATGTAGAGAAGGAAGGCACTGTTGTGATCAACGAGAAGCAAAAAGACACTATCACCCTCAATAGTGTCTTTCATGTTCCAGGAATGAAGAAAAATCTATTTTTAGTTGCAAATGTTGTAGATGCTGGAAACTATTTGCTATTTGGCCCAAGTGATGTTAAGTTCCTCCAAAATATCAAGGTGCTCAAGGCAGATATCATTCACTCAGGTAAGAGAGTTAACGATCTATATGTCTTATCTGCCTCTAATTCATATATTAAGAAGATGAGTAGCAATGATAATACACATCTTTGGCATGCTAGACTTTGACATCTAAGCATGGATAAATTAAAAGACATGGTAAAGTTGAATCTAGTAAAAGGTTTCCTAACTTAAGAAATTTTGGTGGAGGAGAGGTTTGTGAAGGATGTCAATATGGAAAGGCACGTCGTCTTCCATTTGACAGATCCTTGTCAAGGTGTAATGCCCCACTAGAACTTATTCACAGTGACTTGATGGGGCCAACGAGAACTCCTTCATTCTCAGGCTATTCTTATATGCTAATTTTTACTGATGATTTTACTAGATTCACTTGGGTTTATTTTGTGAAGCACAAGTCAGAAGTTTTCAGTAAGTTTGTGGAGTTCAAACAAATAGTTGAAGGTGAACTCAATTCCAGAATAAGGTGGTTGCGGACTAATAATGGCAGTGAGTTCACATCAGATGAGTTTCTTTCTTTTTATCGTCAGCATGGCATTAAAAGAGAGCTGACATGCGCTGATACGCCACAACAAAATAGAGTGGCTGAAAGGAAGATCCGACACTTAACTGAGACATGTAAGAGCTAGCTTCATGCCAAAAATTTACCTTGAGCCTTGTGGACTGAAGGCATGAAATATGAAACGTTCATGATTAAGAGGATGCCGCTTTCTCCAAGCAATATGAAGTCTCCGTATGAATTAATGTTTGCAGAAAAGCCTAGCGTGAAACACCACAGGGTTTTTGGCTCTATTTGTTACGTTCACATTCCTGATTCTCAACGGAGCAAGTTAGATGCCAAGGCAAGGAAATGCATCTTTGTCGGATATGATGAAAGGAAAATGGGATGTAAGTGCATGGATCCTAAAACCCATCTCTTTGTTGTCTCAAGGAATGTCATATTCGACGAAGTGTCTTTATATTATGGATCTGCATTGGATGAAGCGAGTTCAAAAACCTTAAATAATGGAGATTCAAGCTTGCCTATCGCAGGTGCTTCTCTAGATAATACAATTGCTGAGGAGTTCAGAGAAAGGGGGAGTCATGGACCTCAACAACATGAAACTCAACAAGAAGATGATTCAAGTCATTCAGGAAGGCCAAAAAGAACTATTATCAAGCCAGCTCGCTTCAGAGATGAAAATTTTATCAGTACGTATTCATGTTTCTTTGCAGGACCAATTGATGATGAAGAACCTTCCTCATTCGAAGAAGCTAAATGAGTCAAAGAGTGGGAGCTTGCTATGGATGATGAAATGGAGGCTCTGATGAAAAATCAAACTTGGAGCCTTGTACTAAAGCCGAAGGATGTACAACCTATTTCTTGTAAATGGGTTTACAAAATCAAAAGACGAGCAGATGGCAGCATAGATAAATATAAAGCAAGGCTGGTTGCTTGGGGATTTTCTAAAAAGTACGGTGAAGATTATGAAGAAACCTTCAGTCCGGTGGCTAATATGATCTCTGTCCGAGTTGTGCTAGCCTTGGCAGCCTCACACAATTGGAAGTTATGGCAACTTGACATGAAGAATGCTTTCTTATATGGAGAGCTTGATTAAGATATTATATGGAGCAACCACCCGGGTATGTCTCTAACTTACATCCTGATCATGTCTGCAAACTTAAGAAAGCCTTTTATGGCCTCAAGCAAGCTCCACGAGCATGGTATGGAAAAATTGCTCAGTATCTACTTTTTTGTGGCTATGATGCATCACAATCAGATCCTAGCCTATTTGTTAAAAAACAACGCGACTTGTATATGGTTGTTCTTTTGTACGTGGATGATATGATAATAACAGGAAACAATGAAGATGAAGTTGCTAGGCTTCAAGATGAGCTTGCCATAAGATTTGACATCAAGAAGTTAGGAGAGCTCCACCATTTTCTTGGCTTAGAGGTGACAAACATGAACAAAGGGATCTTTGTCACTAAAGAATGATATGCTAAGAAACTTGTTGAAAGGTTTGGATTGAAGCAAAGCAAAACATGTTCTACTCCTCTTGAGTAAGCATAAAGTTAACGCGAGACAAAGGCTCACTTCTTACAGATCCCAAGCCTTTTCGAGCTCTGTTTGGAAGTCTCATGTATTTGACTATTACAAGGACGGACATTGCGTTCTCGGTGGGATATGTTAGCAGATTTATGCAAAGGCCAAGAAAGCCTCACTTAGAAGCTACAAAGAAGGATTCTAAATTATGCCAACTCAACATCATACATGGGCTTGTTCTTCTGGTGAAAGAATAATTTGGTGTTAGCTGGTTATACGGATGCAGATTTTGGTGGTGATTTGGATGACCGAAGATCAACATCGTGCTATATTTTCCTTTGTGGTGGAACAAATGTTTCTTGGTGTAGCAAAAAACAAGACTCGGTTTCCTTGTCAACCACGGAGGTAGAGTATAAAGCAGCTGCTCTCACTGCTCAAGAATGTGTATGGTTACAAAGACTTGCTGAAGACTTGTATCTACCTATATCAAAGCCAATTGTGATCTACGGAGATAATCATAGTGCCATCAAGCTTGCAAACAATCTAGTATTCCATGCAAGAACTAAACACATTGAGGTGGAATTTTACCGTTTTTTCTACTTGAACTAAATTGAGAATCATCCTTACTTGGATTTAATTGTTACATTTGGGCTTCTTGCCAATTATTTGAATCCTTTAGGGATTGATATCACTGCTTTCGTATACTTTGCATATCATTTGATCTCAGTCCAAGGTTTTAAATACTGTTTTGCAAACTCAGCCATCTTCACAAGATTTGAATACGTAAATAATATTTTTGGGCTGAGAGGCACTGTTTTATAAATGCCCAAGGGGCTTATGATGATTTCTGAACTGAGCAGGGATCGGGCTGTGCGCCGCAGAAGTATTACATTGATATTGAGGTCGAGAGCCTTGTTGAGTACATTGATATTGAGGCCGAGAGCCTGGTTGATTATACTGATATTGATATGAGGCCGAGGACCTAGATTTGATGCCACGAGATGGCTTGATATTGCGCTTGGGCTGTAGGAGCCCCTCCGGAGTCTGTACACACCCCCAGTGAGCGCCGTCGACGATAAATAAATAGATGGCTCGGGATGCACGCCGCAGTGGGTACCAGAGTGTACCGTCATATGCATTTCATTGCATCTCATGCATTGTTCTTTATCTGTTATACCTGCCTTCGTGTCTGTACTCTAATTTCATTGACTTGTTGCTTCACTATTTGACGTTCTAAACTGCCAGTTATTGTTTACCTTGTATTTTCCATGATTTCTTATTCTAAGCATTTATTTATCTTTATTACTCACTGGGTCGGAGTACTCACTTTACTCCCTGCACCACGTGTGCAGATACAGGTATTCCTGAGGCATAGAGCGAGTGTTCAGTTTTTATCGGAGTTAGTGAGCTAGCTGCATGGCGTTCGCAGACCCAATTTCTCCTTCTATATTTACTTATTATTCCGTATTTTAGACTTATTTCTGTATTTGGTTATTGAAATCTTGTATTAGAGGCTCAGACATGTGACACCGGATCTGTGGGCTGTTTTATAGAGATTTTTTATGCCTTTAGTTTTCGCACATTTTAACTGTTTAAAACTCATACTTTTATTTTATATTAAATTGGTATTTAAAATGGTTAATCAGTAATAAATTGTAATAGATAAGGGGTTGAGAGTGGTAATTCATCGAGCTTGCCTAGCATTGTGTTGGACACCATCATGACCGGGATTGGAGTCGTGACAAGTTGGTATCAGAGCCTAGGTTACTTGGTCTCACGAGTCATGAGCCGGTTTAGTAGAGTCTCGCGGATCGGTGTGGGGACGTCTGTATTTATCCTCGAGAGGTTGCATAACCTTTAGGAAAACTTCATATTCTTGAAATTCTTGTCGTGCGACTTTGTTGGTCCGAACACTAAATTTCTGTCATTCTATTCTCTCGCAGATGGTGAGGACTCGTGCTACTAGACGAGGTGGACGATCACCAGTGCCACCCACTGATGCCACCATAGGCCGTGGGCGCGGTCATGGGCGTGGCAGAGGTAGAGTAACGCGGGCATCACCTGTTAATCCAGCAGCTGCCCCAGTTCCAGATCAGGCTCCAGCAGTTATACCAGTTCAAACACCAGCTGCGCCTATTATGATTCCGAGTATTCAGGAGACCTTGGCTCAGATTTTGATAGTTTGCACTAGCCTGGCTCAAGCGGTCTCAACCACTACAAGCACAGCTACTTCACAGGCCAGGGAAGGCACCCAGACTCTTGTTAATCGCACACCTGAGCAGGTTGTGCAAGGATTGCAAACACCGGAAGCAGTTCCAGCTCAATCGGTTGCACAAGTTCAGAACTTTGTGGTTCCAGCTATGCCAGATGATGAGCAGTGTTGCCTCTCGAGATTTGGTAGGCTCCAGCCTCCAACATTTAGTGGTGTAGAGGGCGAGGATGCCCAGGGTTTTTGTGACAAGTGTCAGCGTATGCTTTGCACCGCAGCAATTTTGGAGTCGAGTGGTGTGTCTTTTACTACATTTCAGTTCCAGGGAGCTGCGTTTACTTGGTGGGAAGATTTTGAGAGGCGTAGGATTGTTGGTGCAACGCCCCATACTTGGCAACAGTTCTCCACTCTATTTCTGGAGAAGTATGTACCCAGTCCCGCAGAGAGGAGCTACGTAGGAAGTTTAAGTGGTTGACTCAGGGGGATATGTCTGTGACCCAGTACGAGATGGTATTTTCACAGTTGGCTCGTCATGCTACTTGGATGATTCTGACGGATCGTGAGAGGATCCCGAGATTTGTGGATGGTCTTAACTACTCTCTTCGCATTTTGATGACTACAGATAGAGTATTGGGTGCTTCGTTCAATGAGGTGGTTGACATTGCTCGCGATATTGAGACAGTTCACCGTAGAGAGCAAGAGGAGAGGGAGGCCAAGAGGCCTCGAGGTTCAGGCGGTTTCAGTGGTGGTCCATCTAAGGGCCAGTTCCAGCGTGGTAGAGGTCGTTCCTTCAGACCTCCTCAGTCAGCTCGTCTAGAATATAGTAGGGCGTCTTCAGACCGTGGTCATCAGGGGTTTCAGCAGGGCCAGTCCTTACTTAACGCCCTTCCAGCTCAGGGTTCATCTTATGCCCATTCATTTCAGGGTTCATCTATGCCGAGTGCATCGACGGGTCATTCTGGTACGAGGAATTCCCTCCAATTCCCTTCTCCAACACCTGGTAGTTGCTACGAGTGCGGAGAGTTTGGTCATATGAAGAGGTAGTGTCCTCGACTCCATGCTGGTCAATATAGGCAGAGGGATCAGCCTTTGTCTTCTGCTCCAGTTTTTCAGCACCCACCCCGCTAGCTAGGGGTGAGGGTCAGGAAGCTAGGGGCCACCCTAGAGGTGCAGGTCGGTCGGGCGGTGGTCAGGCTCATTTTTATGCTATGACAGGAAGGACAGATTCCATTGCGTCAGATGCTGTTATCACATGTATTATCTCAGTCTGCCACACAGATGCCTCTATCTTATTTGTTCCCGGATCCACCTATTCTTATGTGTCCTCATATTTTGCTCATTATTTGGGTACGACCCGAGGGTGTCTTGCTTTACCTGTGCACGTATCTACCCCGGTGGGCGATACTATTATTGTAGACCATATATATCGATCTTTTATTGTAACTATTGAGGGTCTGGAGACCTGAGTTGATTTATTGCTGTTGAGCATGATAAACTTTGATGTTATTCTGGGCATGGATTGTCTATCTCCTTGTCATGCTATTCTATACTGTCATGCTAAGACAGTCACTTTGGTTATTCCGGGTGTTCCGAGGATCCAGTGGCATGGTACGATTGATTATGTTCCTAGTAGAGTAATTTCTTTCTTGAAAGTACAGCGTATGGTTGGGAAAGGTTGTCTATCATATCTAGCTTTTGTGCGAGATGTTGGAGCGAAGACTCCTAGCATTGATTCTGTTCCAGTTGTGAGGGATTTTTCTGATGTATTTCCTGTAGACCTGCCGGGCGTGCCGCCGGACAGGGATATTGATTTTGGCATTGATCTGGTGCCGGGCACTCAGCCTAAATCTATTCTCCCTTACCGTATAGCACCAGTAGAGTTGAAAGAACTGAAGGAACAACTTCAGGAACTCCTAGATAAGGGGTTCATTCGGCCTAGTGTGTCACCTTGGGGTGCGCTAGTTCTGTTTGTAAAAAATAAAGATGGCACAATGAGAATGTGCATTGACTACAGAAAGTTAAATAAAGTAACAGTGAATAACAAGTATCCTTTGCCTCACATTGATGACTTATTTGATCAGCTTTAGGGAGCGAGGGTGTTTTCAAAAATTGATCTTCGTTCGGGCTATCACCAGTTAAAAATCAGGGACTCGGATATTCTTAAGACTACTTTCAGGATTAGAGATAGTCACTATGAGTTTCTGGTTATATCTTTCGGGCTGACCAATGCCCCAACAACGTTCATGAATCTGCTGAACAGTGTATTTCGGCCATACCTGGATTCATTTATTATTGTATTCATTGATGATATTCTGGTATAATCGCGTAGCCGGGAGGAGCACGCCAAGCATTTACGTGTAGTGTTGTAAAGATTGAGGGAGGAGAAACTTTATGCAAAATTCTCCAAGTGTGAGTTTTGGCTAAGTTCTGTGGCATTCTTGGGATACATAGTGTCCAGCGAGGGTATTCAGGTTGATCCAAAGAAGATAGAAGCAGTGCAAAGTTGGTCTAGACTGTCTTCAGCCATAGAGATCCAGAGTTTTCTTGGTCTGGCAGGCTATTATTGCCGGTTTGTTCAGGGATTTTCATGCATTGCGTCGCCTTTGATAGAGTTGACTCAGAAGGGTGCTCCATTTGTATGGTCAACGAGTGTGAGAAGAGCTTTTAGAAGCTCAAGACAGTTTTGGCCACAGCTCCAGTGTTGGTTTTACCATCAGCTACAGGTTTTTATACCGGATATTGTGATGCTTCGAGAGTTGGGATTGGCTGTGTGTTGATTTAGAAGGGTAGAGTTATTGCTTATGATTATCGTCAGTTAAAGCCCCATGAGAAGAAGTACCCTGTTCATGACTTAGAGTTGGATACTATAGTTCATGCTTTGAAGATTTGGAGGCACTATTTATATGGCATGTCGTGTGAGGTATTCACTGATCATCGCAGTCTTCAGCATTTTTTTAAGCAGAAAGACCTTAATTTGAGGCAGCGGAGGTGGCTTTAGTTGCTAAAGGATTATGATATTACTATTCTGTATCATCCGGGAAAGGCCAATGTAGTGGCCGATGCTTTGAGCCGAAAGGCAGTCCGTATAGGGAGTTTGGCGTACATTCCAGTTGGGGAGAGGCCCTTTGCAGTTGATGTTCAGGCTTTAGCCAATCGGTTTGTGAGATTAGATATTTCGGAGCCCAATCGGGTGTTGGCTTGCGTGGTTTCTCGGTCTTCCTTATAGGATCACATCAGAGAACGCCAGCATGATGATCCGCATTTATTTGTCCTAAAGGACAGAGTTCAGCATGATGATGCCAGGGATGTGACCATAGATGATGATGGCGTATTGAGGATGCAGGTCCGTATCTGTGTTCCTAATGTAGATGGGCTTAGAGAGTTATTTCTGGAAGAGTCCCACAACTCGCGGTATTCTATTTATTTGGGTGCCACAAAGATGTATCAGGACTTGAGACATCACTATTGGTGTAGAAGAATGAAGAAAGATATTGTAGGTTATGTAGCTCGGTGTCTCAACTGTGAGCAGGTGAAATATGAGCATCAGAGACCGGGTGCTTTGCTTCAGCGGATGATTATTCCAGAATGGAAGCGGGAGAGAGTTATTATTGATTTTATGAGTGGTCTTCCTCGGACTTCGAATAAATTTGATTCTATTTGGGTGATTGTGGATCGGCTGACCAAATCCACGCACTTCATTCCGGTGTGTACTACTTATTCTTCGGAGCGCTTGGCAGGGATATTTATCCGAGAGATTGTGCGATTGCACGGTGTTCCAGTTTCCATTATCTCAGATAGAGGTACTTAGTTTACCTCCCAGTTTTGGAGAACTTTTCAGCGAGAGTTGGGTACTTAGGTGGAGTTGAGCATATCATTTCTTCCTCAGACAGACGGGCAGTCCGAGCGTACTATTAAGATATTGGAGGACATGTTGTGTGCCTGTGTGATTGATTTTAGAGGTTCTTGGGAGGAGTTTCTGCCGCTTGCAGAGTTTGCTTACAACAACAGCTATCAGTCCAGTATTCAGATGGCACCGTATGAGGCCTTGTATGGGAGACGGTGTAGATCTCCAATTGGTTGGTTTGAGCTCGGCGAGGCTAGATTATTGGGGACAAAGTTAGTTTAGGATGCCTTAGAGAAGGTGAAGGTGATTCAGGAGAGACTTCGTACCGCTCAATCGCGTCAGAAGAGTTATGCAGAACGGAAGGTTCGAGATGTATCTTACATGGTGGGTGAGAAGGTCTTGCTGAAGATTTCGCCCATGAAGGGTGTTATGAGATTTGGTAAGAAAGGAAAGTTAAGCCCGCGATTTATTGGACCTTTTGAGGTACTTAGGAGAGTTGGATAGGTGGACTATATACTTGCTTTGCCACCCAGTTTGTCGGGTGTTCATCCGGTATTCCATGTTTCCATGCTCCGGAAATATGTTGGGGACCCGTCTCATGTTTTGGATTTCAGCACAGTGCAGTTAGATGAGGATTTGACTTATGATATGGAGCCAGTGGCTATTTTGGGTCGACAGGTTCGAAAATTGAGATCAAAAGATATAGCATCAGTGAAATTTCACTGGAGAGGTCTGCCCGTGGAGGAGGCTACCTGGGAGACCGAGCGGGAGATGAGGAGCAGATATCCTCACCTATTTGAGACTTCAAGTATGTTTCTTAACCCGCTCGAGGATGAGCGTTTGTTTAAGTTGGGGAGGATGTGACGACCCCACCCGTCGTCTCATGAATTACTGCCCCGTTCTTCCCATTTTTTGCTTTGTTATGTTTCACTTTCGGTGTTTGGTGCGTTAGAGTTGATTTGGAGTGGTATTGATAAGAAATGAGACACTTAGTCGCTTTAAGGAAGGCTTAGATTGGAAAAGTCAACCGGAAGTTGACTTGTGTGTTAGATGGCTCTGATGTGAATTTTGATAGTTCGGTTAGCTCTGGGAGGTTATTTCTGACTTAGGAGTGTGATCGGAAGCTGTTTTGGAGGTCCGGTGTAGAATTAGGCTTGAATCGGCGAATTTAGCATTTTGGCGATTTCTGGTTGATATGTGAGATTTTGATCCGGGAGTCGGAATGGAATTCCGAGGATTGCTATAGCTCCGTTAAGTGATTTGGGATGCGTGTGCAAAATTTCAGGTCATTCGGACGTGGTTTGTTTGGGTTTTTGATTGAATGCGTGTTTTAGAAGTTTTAAAAGAACTTAGGCTTGAATTCGATGTAATTCGATGATTTTAGTGTTAGTTGAGGTGTTTTGATGATTGGAGCAAGTTTGGATGATGTTTTAATATATGTTGGTGTGTTTGGTTGAGGTCCCGGAGGCCTCGGGGTAATTTCGGTTTGCTAACGGGAATTTTTAAAGTTGGAAAATGCTGCAGATATGTAGCAGTCAGTGCATAGCAATTTTGCTCTATGCGATCGCATATGGCTAGCTACAGTGCACTAGAATTTTGTTCTATGCGATCGCATAGGGTTAGGTACAGTGCCCTGGAATTTTGTTCTATGCGATCGAATAGGGTTAGCTACAGTGCCCGGGAATTTTGTTCTATGAGATCGCAGGAGCTCTAATGCGATCGCATAGGGTTAGCTACAGTACCCGGACAGAATGCTAAAAACATTTCATCCGCGAACCAAACCCATTTTTCCACCATTTTTGAGCAACCTTGAGAGCTTTTGAACAGGAATTGAAGGGGTTTTGACGGGAAGTGATTGGAGGTAAGTCCTATGAACTAAATACATGATTATATTGTGAAATCATCCTTGAAATTCATGAAAATATATCCAAATTGTAAGAAATTAGGGCTTGAAATTGAAAGTCTAAATTTGGGATTTGAGGGGCCATTTGTGGTCCGATTTGAGAGATTTTTGTATGTATAGACTCGTGGCGAGATAAGGAACCCGATGACGTAAAAATTTCTGAGTTTCGAGACGTGGGCCCAGGGCTCCGGTTTCGTCAAATTCGTGAATTTTGATATTTTTTGATTGCTTTCGATTGGGTATTGTCTCTTTAGCATAATGCGACATATTCACTGTGATTTTGAGCAAATTCGTCGCACGAGGAGGCTAATTTAAGAGGCAAGGGCAAACGAGCTAGACTTTGACCGTCTTGAGGTAAGTAATTGATGTAAATGATGTCCTGAGGGTCTGAAACCCCTGAATTTCACATCGTAATGCTATATTGAGGTGACTTGCATGCCGGATAACGGGCGTGGGGTAGAGCACCGTTGGGTATTGTGACTTGGTCCATCCCGAGAGATGTTTTTACCGTGTTTTCTACTTGAACTAAATTGAGAGTCATCCTTACTTGGATTTAGTTGTTACATTTGGGCTTCTTGCCAATTATTTGAATCCTTCAGGGATTGATATCACTGCTTTCGCATACTTTGCATATCATTTGATCTCAGTCCAAGGTTTTAAATACTATTTTGCAAACTCAGCCATCTTCCTAAGATTTGAAAACTTAAATGATATTTCTAAATGACATTTTTGGGCTGAGAGCAACTGTTTTATAAATGGCCAAGGGGCTTATGATGGCTTCTGGACTGAGCATGGATCGGGCTGCGCGCCGCAGCAATATTACATTGATATTGAGGCCGAGAGCCTGGTTGAGTACATTGATATTGAGGCCGAGAGCCTGGTTGAGTACATTGATATTGAGGCCGAGAGCCTGGTTGATTATACTGATATTGATATGAGATCAAGGGCCTAGATTTGATGCCAAAAGATGGCTTGATATTGCGCTTGTGCTGTCGGAGACCCTCCGGAGTCTGTACACACACCTAGTGAGCACCGTCGACGATAAATAAATGGATAGCTCGGGCTACACGCCGTAGTGGGTACTGGAGTGTACTGTCATATGCATTGTATTGCATCTCATGCATTGTTCTTTATCTGTTATACCTGCCTTCGTATCTGTACTCCGATTTCATTGACTTGTTGCTTCACTACGTTCTAAACTGCCAGTTATTGTTTACCTTGTATTTTCCATGATTTCTTATTCTCAGCTTTTATTTATGTTTATTACTCACTGGGTCGGAGTACTCACATTACTCCCTTCACCATGTGTGCAGATACAGGTATTCTTGAGGCATAGAGCGAGTGTTCAGTTTCTATCGGAGTTATTGAGGTAGCTACATGGCATTCGCAAAGCCGATTTCTCCTTCTATCGTTACTTATTATTCCGCATTTCAGACTTATTTGTCTATTTGGTTATTGCAATCGTGTATTTGAGGCTCAGACTTGTGACACCGGATCAATGGGCTGTTTTATAGAGATTTTTTTTATGCCTTTGGTTTTCGCACATTTTAACTGTTTAAAACTCATGCTTTTATTTTATATTAAATTGGTATTTAAAGTGGTCAATTAGTAATAAATTGTAATAGATAAGGGGTTGAGAGTTGTAATTGGTCGGGCTTGCCTAACATTATGTTGGACGCCATCATGACCGAGATTGGGGTCGTGACAGTTCCAAAAGTTGTAAAAAGTTTGAATAATGTTTTAGGATTTGTTGGCATGTTTGGTTGAGGCCCCGGGGGCCTCGGGTGTGTTTCAGATGCTCAACGGACCATTTTTGGACTTGGAGAAGGATCAGATTTTTGCTGGTATTTGTTGCAGACTTTTCTTCATCGCGATTGTGTGAGGAGGCTCGCGATCGTGAAGGCGTGGATGAGGTAGATGGGATTTTGTTCTACACGATCGCGGGAAGAGGAGTGCGAATGAGTAGTGTTGGCAGAAGTTGAATCGCGAACGTGTGGGCTACATCGCGTTCGCGAAGAGAAAGAATTGAGGCAGCTGAGGAGTGGAGGTTGCTCTTCGCGATTGCGTGAGGTCAGCCGTGATCGCGTAGAGCTAAGTAGCAGAAGCATTGCATTCACGTATGGACAATCGCGTTTGCGTAGGGTAAATCTACTAGCTTGTGAAGTTTCTCTTCGCGATCGCGTGGAAGCTTCCGCGACCGCGATTAAGGATTATCTGGGCATAATATAAATTTCAAAGTCGAGGGTTTGGCTATTTTTATCAAAACATAAGTTTGGGAGCTCGGATTTGAGCGAGGTTTTGAGGAAATTTTAGAGATATCGATTGGGTAATGATTCGTAACTCCTTTTTTCTTATAAACCATTAATCTAAACATGAATTCATCATCTAATTTCAGAGTCGGGGTGAGATATTGGGGGGCAATTTTCGAAAAGTTATTAGACCTAATTTTTGAGTTTTGATTGGGGATTTGACATTGGATTAGGATAATTTATGTATGGTTAGACTCGTGAGAGTATGAGGATTCTGAAAATGTAAATTTTACCAGATTTCGAGATGGGACCCGGAAGGCATTTTGGTCATTTTACCTAATTCGCGTATTAGCTTAGAATTTATTTTTGGAATCAGTTACTTGAAGTTATATTTACGTTATGCAGTTTAATTGAATAGATTTGGTCCATTTTGAGTCGAGTACTCGGGGCAAGAACGTAGTTTCAGGTTGACTTTGAGCCTGTTCGAGGTAAGTGGCTTGCCTAACCTTGTGTAGGAGAAACTCCCCTTAGGATTTGGTATTATTGATATTTGAAATGCCTTGTATGTGAGGTGACGAGTGCATACTTGTGCTAATTGTTGAAAATTCGGTTTTCTTTAAGTAATTTTATACTACTTGCAATATAAACCTGTTGTTAGCTTAGGGAAAGCATGTCTAACTGACTTAATTGATTTACATGCTCAACCTGCCTTATTTGGATTATGTGCAGCATGCTAGGCTAGAAGTACTTGTTTTACCTTAGTATGGAATTTGAATTGAATTGTGTATTCTTCGTGTTGTTGCTGTGTGTTTACTTTGGGACTAAGGGACGGTATCTCAGTATATGCCCTCCTGCCTTCTTACTGGATTTGTATTTCAGTAGATCCCACTGCACATTTACTTTGACCCTACGAGTCTGAACCCGGAAGATTCCCCTTGTACTGGATATTTATATTTGGGACTACAGATCGAATTTCCGGTAGATCCCTATGCATTATGAGTAGGACTACGGGACTACACCCGGGAGATCCACTGGATATTTATATTTGGGGACTACAAGGCGGTATCCTAGGAGATCCCCGGTTGTTATCTCTGTGTTGAGTTATATTCCTTTCCGGGGTTATTTCCCTGTTCTTCTTGTTGTTGTTCTTTCTATTATATGTTATTTCTTACTGTTGCACTTAATTATATTGTCTTATTCTGGACTGCTATACCTTATATTTCATTTAATCTAAGTAGGGCCTGACTTTCCACATCACTACCCGACCGAGGTTAGGCTTGGCACTAACTGAGTACTGCTGTGGTGTACTCATGCCCTTTTTGTGCATGTTTTTCATGTGCAGATCCAGGTACTTCCACTCAGTCTTATCATCCTTAAGGTGAGGCGCTTTTGTAGAGATGTCGAGGTATATCTGTTGCGTTCGCAGACGGATGAGTCCCTATCTATCATTCTGTACTAGTATAACCCTTCTGTATTTTCCTTTTGATAGACATTTCTGGAGTTAGAGCTTCTTATTTATTCTCTTAGATTGTGATTCATGGGGTTCCGGATTTTAGGAGTGTTAGGTTGAGATTCTTGTATTGTTATATACCAGGCGGCATCTTAAACCGTTGTTTCATTTTGTTATCTCGATTTTTAATTATTTTCTTTCCGCATTTGTTAGGCTTACCTAGTCGTAGAGACTAGGTGCCGTCACGATAGTTCACAGAGGGCGAACAGGGGTCGTGACATTACATTCTTCCTTAAGCTGCAAATTCAACAATTAGAAATGGCTACATTCATATGTAAGACCAAGTACACCAAGGAATTGATTAAAATTTTTGGTGTGAGCAATGCCAAATCACTTGGAACCCCTATGAGTCCCTCAAGCACTCTTGATAAAGATGAAAGAGGAAAATCAGTGGATAAATTTAAATATCATGGAATGATTGGAACACTAATGTATTTAACAGCTAGTCGATCGAATATTATATTTAGTGTACACAAATGTGTCATGTTTCAGTCAGCTCCAAAAGCGTCCCATCTGACTGCAGTAAAGAGAATAATACACTATCTTATTGGAACCACCTCTCATGAATTATGACATCCTCACTCTAATAATTTTAAACTTGAAGGATTTTTAGATGCAGATCTTGCAGGTGATAAGGCTGGCAGGAAGAGCACTAGTGGAATATGCCAATTACAGAGAAGATCATTAATTTTCTGGAACATTAAGAAACAAGGATTGGTGGCTTTGTCTACAACTGAAGCTAAATACATAACCATTGAACAATGTTGTGTGCAATTACTCTGGATTCTCATCAACTAGGCAAGTATGATTTATCCTTTAAACCTATTAAATTTATGACAATTCTAGTTCTATATGTCTTTCTAAAAAAATCATATGCATCACTCTAGGGCTAAACATAAAGATATCAAGCATCATTTTATTAGAGATTATTTCCTGAAATGTGATATAGAGACTATTTTTTAGTGCTCAATTATCGGATATTTTTAATTGTCACGACCCAAAATTTCCACCCTCAGGACCGTGATGGCGCCTAACATTTCACTTGCTAGGAAAATCAATGTTAGAGAATCATTAAGCCAATTCTTATGCATTTTAGTGATTAGAAATAATTAGACCATAACAAGTTAAAACGAGTGCGGAAATTTATAGCAGCCTCAATATATAATACTACGTAGAATTTAGAGTCACAATTCACAAACTTCTAAGATATTTTTACAAGTAAATGTATGAAAGAAATACGTTTATTTTCAAAATGAAAGAAACAGTAAAGAGAATATATAGAAGGAGACGGCAGGGCCTACGGATGCCAAAATGTCTACCTTGGGTCTCCGATCAAGTGAAGCCTGCAGCTATACTCAAAATCAGCTCGAACCAGTACTGAAATCTTCACAGAAAGTGCAGAGTGCAGTATGAGTACAACTGACCTCATGTACTGGTAAGTGTCGAGTCTAACCTCGGCGAAGTAGTGACGAGGCTAGGACAAGACACTTACAAATAGACATGTGCAGTATAAGAATATATATACCAATAACAACAATAAGAGAAACAAGACAAGTAATATTTGGAGGGGGGACATGTTGGGGGGATTGCAAGATAAAGGATTACAGTAGAAAATAGGCATTTTGATCAACCGATATACTCTAAAAAATAGGAACAAGTAACCACAATAAGAAAAAAGTGCACGGCACCACCCTTCGTGATTTTATGCTCAACCTCGCCATATGAATCAAATAGAAATAGCAGGGCATCATCCTTCGTGTATTAACACTCACAAAATATGGTACGGCATCACCCTTTGTGCATTAACACTCTCCCTCACCAAAATAATGAACAATAACAACAAGGAGATAGAAATATCAAGAAGAAGTCTTACTTCAACATTTGGTTCCACAATACCAATCTCAACTTTGAATCAATACTCAATCGATACTAAAATATGTACATATGATAAGAACGATCAACATAATGATTACTAGTCCAAGAATGGATAATATGACCAAGAAAAGCTACAATTACATGAGTAAGACTCACTTGCATGCTATGACTCAACAACAATGCATAGGTACTCATCGCCTCACCTATAGGTTGTACTCAACGTTCAAACACGTGGCAAATAGGTAAATACGACCTAATTCCTCAAGCCAAGATTAATCACGATACTTACATTGCTCTACAGGTAATTAAAAGTTATACCGGGGCTTTTCCTCTACAATTTTCCTCCAAACTTTGTTTGTCCTACCATGTGGCTAAATTCATCTACACCTACATAAGAATAACATTTAAACTTTGATCAAATATTTATCTTATTTGAGAAGCTATGAGAAAACTAATTCTTTAGCAGTTACATCTTTCATTACCTACTATACAATTTTCATCATTAGAAAATTCTACCAAAAAAGGAAGAAATAAAAAAAAATCAAGCAATGATATTGTTGAGACCCCACCAATATATGGGATCCCAGACAGCCCAAACACTTTGGGAAAGAAAATAGCTTGGGAGAATCACCTCTAGGCTATCTAGATTTTGAAAATTTGAAAGAATGGCTTAAGTCATGTAATGGGATTGTTTAAGAACTGGGCGACAGTGTTCATCGTGTTTGCAAAGACACTATCGCCTTCGCAAAGAGTTATGCCTGCTAGGCTTACGCGATCATGAATCCTACTTCGCTTTCATGAAGGCTATGCCTCCCTGTCCTTCGCGTTTGAGAGCCTGTGCTCCCGTTGAGCTGGTCGCGTTCGCGAAGGGTAAATCCCCCGTCGCTCGGCATTTGTGACCTATCCTTCGCATTCGTGAAGATGTAATTCCACCCATCCCCATCTCACCCTTCATGTTTGCACAAGTACCTTTTCAAATGCGAAGAAGAAAACCAAAAAACACTTAAGCTGAAGAAAAAACTAGATTTTCTAAGTTAAAAACACCCCGTAATCTACTCGAAACTCATACGAGTCCTTGGGGCTCCAAACCATACATGCACAAAAGTCTTGAAACCTCATATGAACTTGCTCGCGTGATCAAATCACCAAAATAAGGCCCTTTTAATTATGATGAATCTTCTTTTTCCGCTAAATATTCACTTGTTTCCATAATTATGTCAGATTCAATCCTTAGGAACCTCCGTCCAATCCCTTTTCACACTCTTTCCCGATTCTCTAGACAGGAAATCAAATCATCACATATTTTCACTAATGCCTTTTTCCTTTCCCATCACTCAACTATCTATACAATTTTATTACCCTCTTGTTATAAGAGATCTCATCTAATCTCTCACTCACATTCTAATTTTTGCCCTCAAACTTTTCTTTCTCTCAACAATGGCGAAAATTCCAAAAATAAAACCTACCGCCTACAATCAAAAAAGCATGTGTTCCAAGGCAAACTTTTCCTCCCAACCACCGGAACAAATCAATGTAGGCTCTGACCACTCTGAAAAATTTGCTTCTTCAAAAGTAGAACTCTCCGATGATGCTCAAAACTTGAATGACAAAGCACTTGGGAAGCGTCCTATGGAGGAAATTCACGAATTGCTCATATCAAAGAAACCAAAGATAGACCTAAATTATTATGTTGAATCCGATATCAAATTCTAGGATACCCTGAATAAGGATGCATTAATCACCTTCAAAGAGAAATCTATCACCCATGGCAGAATTATTGATCTGGTCGACATGAAAAGCCTCAACTGCAAGGTAAATGAACTTTTTGAATTTCAAGGTTGCAAATTTTTTCTTTCTCTACCCCCTCCAAATGTATATGAAGCCCTTGTTCATATGTTTTATGAAAATCTTTGTTCCCCAAAATCCGATAATGTTGAGTCTTTAGTTCTTTGTCAGCATATTGTTCTTGATTGTTCTACCTTCGATTCCATTTTATAATGCAAGTGTTCTGAATTTTTAATGTCATTCAAATATTCATGGCCAGAAGATTTTTGAGATCTCCTTTGACCGAGCAAAAAGATGTATGGCTGAGTCACCCTCCGATTCACTTCTAAACCATTTAGGGTCAGTGATGTGAACTTTGAGACCAGAGTCCTTGATTATATTTTAGACACCGCCATTCTTCCTAGAACAAGATCTTTCTCAACCTTCTCTTAAAGGGATACCTTTATAGTCTGCTGTCTACTGACTAAACACAAAGTTAAAATATCTTCCTAGGTTATCAACTTCATGATTCAAAGAGTTGATGACCCTACAAGTCATCCATATGTGTAACGATCCAGCCGGTTATTTTGCTTTATAGATCTCCTTTTTTCCTATTTAAGACTTCATGTATGTACTTTTACTATTTCATAATTTAAGGGGACAATTGGTTTGGTTTTGGAAGGATTCTGGTTGAACTCAGAATACTTAGTTCCATAATAGTGGCCTAAGGTGGCCAAATATGACTCGAGACAGAACTTTGACTAAACGACCTCAGAATCGGAATTTGAAAGTTCTAATAGGTTCAGTTGATAATTTTAGTCTGGGACGCATATTCGGATCGAATTTCAAGTAGAACATGTGCATTTCAACACTTATTGTTGAAAGTTGGCATCTTGAAGGTTTTAGAGCTTTCTAATATTTATTTTAAGTAGACTTTGGTGCTATTGATGTCCATTTGAAAATTCGAACCCTGGAATAGGTTTGTTTTGTGATTTGTGACTTGTGCATAAAATTTGGCATCATTCTAAGTTGTCTAAGTGTGGATCATCGCGTTCGGAGTTTGTTGAAATGATATTAAAGTTTAGAAGTTGGTTAATTTATTTTTGAGGTGCGATTCTTGGTTCCCATGTTATTTTTTGTATTTCGAGACATCGAGTAGGTCTGCAGTATATTTATGGACGTGTTAGTACATTTGGACAGGGTCCCAGATGGCTCGAGTGAGTATTGAACCACCTAGAGCTTAGTTGAAGTTGGCTAAAATTGTTGGTGTGCTGGTGTGGTTCGCGATCTCGAAGGTTGTCCCGCGATCGCAGTTAGGATCCGGTCCTTCTTCCCAAACGTGAAGAAGGTTGAGGCTGAGTTAGGCTTGGAGTTTGTTGGACTTCGCGAATTTGGCTTGGGGACTGCAAATGTGAAGTTCTGGGGGCGTGCTGGCCATCGCAAACGCGATGCGTCTGTCACGAACACGCAGAGGAAGGAGCTGGATTGAACCAACTTGGCCTTCGAGATCGCGAGGGACCCTCCGTGATTACGAAGAAGGGTTCACTCGGCAGATTACTTTTTATTTTCGGACTTAGCCCATTTATCTCACATTTTCACTTGGGTTGGAAAAATTTGAAAGGTATTTTAAGGAGGTTTTTCATCAAATGTTACAAGGTAAGTGATTTCTACCAATTTTGAGTTACATGGATTATGGGTAGATTTTAACATAAAAATGATGGAATTTTGTAATTTTTGTTGAAAAACCTCAGGTTTGGTAAAAGTGAGATTTGACCATTAAATTGATTATAAAATTGGGAATAAATTGTATATCTGAGTTCGTAATGTCATGAGTAACATTTATCTTCAATAAATTTCTAAATCCGGATATGTGGGCCCGGGGGTGAATTTTATGGTTTTTCTGAATTGGGTTTTACAATTACTCTAATAGTTAAAGTATGAACTTTTAAGCATATATTGATTGGTTTGTACGATCTTTGGCTAGTTTCTAATTCCTCGGCGTTTATTTGGCTGGTTTGAACTAGTGAGGTTTAAGAGCCGAGTAGTGAGTTTGGAAGCAAGGTAAGTCTCTTACCTAATGTTATAAGAGGAAATTATACCCGTAGGTGTATTAATTATTCTGTGTTACGTATTGTGAGAGCTACCTGGGCACGAGGTGACGAGAGTTCGTCCATAGTTAGATTCATGTTTATGTCCGGGTAGACTAGATTCACATCATGCCTTAAATGTACTACTTGAATTAATCTTGTGCATTTGATTTCTATAATTTATGGCTGAGATTGAGACTAGAATAAAATATTGTCTAAGTCTCTTACTTTGAAAATTGGGAAATATTTGATGAACGGTGGATTCATGTTTTCTCGACTCGTATGTATTTTCGCGAGTGAGATAATTTCTCTATTCTTATGGGATTGGGCCGTTTGTATCGGTAGTGTTGTAAATTATTCTGATGGGATCGAGTCGTTCACTTCGGCATAGTTGTAAACTATTATTATTGGATTGCGTTGTTCGCCTTGGCAGTGTTGTAAATTAATCCTATAAGATCGGGTCGTCTGCCTCGGCAGTATTGTGAGTTATTCCTATAGGATCGGGTCATTTGCCTTGATAGTATTATGTAATATTATTCCTATGAGATCGGGTTGTTCGCCTCGGCAGACTCATGGATAACACTTAAGAGTTGATTTGGTATTACTATCAGCTAGTTTTGTGCCTTCAAGGCTGGTTATGGTGTTGTGGTGATTTCGTAACAATCCATGTTTGGAAATTCATTATTAAGGCTCATT
Source organism: Nicotiana glauca (assembly GCA_026770625.1). Taxonomy (NCBI): domain Eukaryota; kingdom Viridiplantae; phylum Streptophyta; class Magnoliopsida; order Solanales; family Solanaceae; genus Nicotiana; species Nicotiana glauca. The sequence goes on from MU775079.1 coordinate 109,622, forward strand.
TGTTTTATTGTTACTTATTGTGTTTCATACCTGTCTCCTTTATGTATTTTATTATTTTGAACACTAGTAATCTCACCACCCAAAATCCACTATAGGCCGTGATGGATCCCAACGTCACCGTTAGATAATCCAACAGTGAACCATCTAAATAATTATTCATTTTATTACTTTTGAAATTATAAGTTTTATCAAATAAAAAATTTAGTGCAATCAAAATCATGGATACATACAATAGTAGTATGACATAAAATAAAAAGATGACAATTTTAATGCAAAACCATTAAGATCTACTAGAATAACCCAAAATCTGGTGCCACAAGTCCATGAACATCTATTAGAAGGTACAATAATAATACAATATCTATCTGGAATGTAAAATAGATAGGATAATATAAATGAACATGATGGAGACTCTGTGTGTTGCGGATCGTATCATGAGATGTAGCTCACTTTAATGTCCCCTCAATAGTTGTGCCCTTGCACCCAAATGACCATCAGAGATATGCATACACAATAAGTGTAGAAGTGTAGCAAGAGTACATAAATCAATGCGTACCCAGTAAGTATCTAGCCTAAACCCAAAATAATAGTGACGAGGGGTCGATATCAACACTTATTACTGATCCAATAAATTAATATAATATATTATAAATAGATATTAAACACAACAATAATAATGAGGTAAGAATTGTAACTAACATAATCTTCCAACCTGATGACCGCATAAATTTGTCAAATCTCATGCACTATCTCAATGGGTAAGGGATATCAAGTGCTATCTCAACAAACAAGGCCTCTTATGTAACTGCCAGATCCCAGTCAAAGAGGAATCTCATGAATATTTGGACTCCTAGCGGTATTACGCACAAGTGTTATGCGATAGGTCGCACGACCCGATCCAAAATAGTGTGTACACTGCCGAGGATTGATTGGTTCGAATAACAGATGCATCTCAATGTACTGTCGAGGCGTTGCCCGATCCATATGAAAGAAAAAAACTTATCAAATTACGGGGAACGTATTTGCAACACAAGAATAGGAACATAAAAAAGCATATTTGTTACCATCAATCAGATATCCCGCCAAACAACTCAAGATATCAATATTTGACCCAACATGATCTCTAATCAAATTACATTCACGGGTTAGGGTAATTAAACTAACAAGTTGAGTTCATGTAATACAAATATTGCATGATATAATCCTAAATCTACCATGACATAAGCATAATTTTAGCAACATACGAACTCTCTTCACCTCGTTCGTGCGTACGCAACCCCGACAACAAGTAGCATATACAAAATACATCACCTATGGGGTAACTTCTCCCTCACAAGGTTAGACATAAGACTTACCTTGCTCTGAAATCGGATAATTCGCTTCGATGCCTCTCTAACTCCTCAAGACGATGCCAAAAGATCCAAAAACTAATCAAACAACGTGCAAACAAATCAAAATATACTCCAATACTCGTAATTTATTAATTAATAACAATTCCCAGCTCCGCTCGAAAAGTCAACATAGTCAACTCCGACCCACATGTTTGGATTTCAAAAATTATTAAAAATAAATATTTCCATTAACTCATATAGTATATATCCAAAAAAAATCCAATTTCATTAATGAATTGATCATCAAATCAAGGATTTGCCATTTCTCGACTTTGGGGCTCAAAACCCTAATTTTTATAATCCAAACATGGATAAAAATAATAACTAACGGAAATAATTATGGAAAAACATCAAAAGAAAGGTCAGATATTTATCCTCTTATTGAGACGAGAACAACACCGCAAAAATCATCTCAAACAAAGCTCTACAACTCAAGATATGCTCAAAATACTAAAATACTTTGTTTAAAACACTATCCAAGTATTTTTGTTCATCGCCTTCGTGGAACACCTTCACGTTCGTGAAGAGAAAATTTTTGTGTTGACCAATCAACCCAAAATTCCTTCTTCGCGAAAAGCAAAAGTTCGCACCAAAAATCAGCAATCTTTTTCGACAGGGAAATGGGCATAACGCCTTCATACGACCTCAGAATTCGACGATTCTTGTTTCAATAGCTCCGTAATTATGACACATATCTAATATTTCAATACAATCACAAATCAGAGATCATTTTCTCAATATAGTCCCCTTTATACCAAAAGAACGATGTCAAACATCAATAAGAGCGTGACACACTATAAACCCATTTAAAACTCACCGGAATTTAACCAATACTCGCGGACAAGTCCAAAATCATCATACAAATCTGTTGAAACTTTTAAATCATGAATTAGACCTTGTTAAGTCCACTATTTTACCGTGGTCAACTCATGTTATTAAACATAACTAGTATGCAACTTAAGTGTCCAAATCACTCTTGAACATTCCGGATCATAACCAAAATTTACACGCAGGTTCCAATAAATAAAGTAAACCTATCCAAGGTCCCGAAATACCACCCCAAGTACAAATAACACCAAAGTACACTCTCAGTCAAACTCAGCAAATTTCAAAACTTCAAAATGCAAACTTCCGATAATAATCACTGAATTTCTCCTGGACCATCTGATACTCAACCCGAACATACGCCCAAGTCCGAAATCACCTTATGAACCTAAAGAATCTTGATGTAACAACACGACCGGTTGTTTTTACTTCTAAAACTATGTTCCCCTAAATAAGACTTTTTGTACTTATTTTTACTGATTTATGACTTGCGGGGATCATTGGTTCGGGGTTCGGAAGAGTTTGGGTTAAAATCGGAACACTTGGTTCCTTTAGGTTAGTTCAAAAGTCCAAGTTTGACATCGCTCAATATTTTAATTAAACGACCTTAGAATCGGGATTTGACGGTTCTAGTAGGTTCAGATGATGATTTCGGACTTAGGCGCATGTTCGGGTCGAGTTTTAGATGACCCAGGAGCATGTCGGCGCCTAATAGTAAATGTTGGTTCATTAAGGATTTTGAAGATCTTTAAATTTGGTATGGAGTGGGTTTTGGTGTTATCGAGGTTTGAATTGAATTCCAAGACCATAAATAGTTCCGTAATATTATTTAAGACTTGCACGCAAAATTTAGTATCATTCCGAGTAATATAAGTATGTTTCGGCGCATTGGAAGTAAATTGAAAAATTTGAACTTTATAAGTTTGAATAAATTGGTTTTAGGTGTGATTCCTAGTTTTAATATTATTTCATGCGTTTTGATAGTTTGACCGAGTCTATTTTATCATTTCAAACCTGTGGGTATATTTGGGGGGTCCTGGGGGGCCCCAAGCGTCAATTAGACGAGACTCGGACAAAATTGAAAAATATGAGAAAGAGCTGAAGCTCTAGCTTTTGTCATAACCGCACCTATGGTTGGTCAGTCTTACATTTGAGCTCGCATACGTGGGCCTTGACTCGTAGATGCAGCCAAAGGTGGGCAGCCTAGAACCGCAGGTGCAGCCCATGACCACAGGTACGGAAATCACCGAAGGCATTGTTCTTCATTTAATACGGGCCTTAGGCATTTTTGACTCATTTCACTCCATTGTTGGGCGATTTTAGAGCTTCTTGAGAGGGGTTTTTCACCAAGATTTTGGTGGTATGTAATTCCTACTATATGTGAGTTAAATACTTAGATTTTGGGCAGATTAACCTGTAAAGATTAGTGAAAATCATGGGATCAGAGGAAAACCTTGGCAAGAATGAGAATTTTACCACGAAATTGGCCATGAAACTTAGTGGTAATCATATATTTATGTTACTTAGGTTTTGGGTAACAACTTCCTTCAAAAATTTCTAAAATTCGGGAACGTGGCCCCAGGGGTGAATATTAGGAATCTTGGCTTTGGTGTTGGGAGATCACCTTAATAGTTAGGATATGAACTTTTGATCCTCTAATGATTGGTTTCACATTATTTGAATAGTTTTGGATTGTTCGGCTCCGATTTAAGGGTTTGAGCGCATTCTAGAGTTTGGAAGTAGGCTTTGAAGCAAGGTAACTCTCCTTTCTAAACTTGTAAGATGGAAATTTCCCCATAGGTAATTTTAATTAAAAATGTGAGTATTTGTGGGTGCTACGTACGCACGAAGTGACGAGAGTCAGTACATAGCTACTAGTCATGTTATGTCCGGGTAGTTTAGGTTGACACCATGCTTTGTGAATATCGTTATTTGATGATACTTGTTATTTGTATTAAATGGAATTAGTTAGAGACTTCTAAGGATTTAAAGCTTCAAGTTGAATTGCCTTTTTCTTTTAAAGAAAATATTTTAATAATGAATTTGATTTAAATAATAAAATTTATATTTGACCGTGTGGCATGAATGATTCGTGAGCGGGGTGAATAGAAGCATCTAATGCTCACACCGTTCGACCCTCCGGCAGTTCACATTTTATTATTATATTTGATCGGACCGTACGACCTTGGCATAACTTGCGCATGCTATTTATTTGGGAACTTTATGTGATCTGTATTGCTTAATGCCTTGAATTTAAATTGTTAAATGATATGAATGAAATTTACATTATATTTATTAAAGAAGAACTTGTCACTTCTTGATATTTACTGTCGGTATTTTTTTTATATCCATGCTTAGCATAACACTTTATTTATATTATTGTTGGCCGTAGTAAGTGTTAAGTCGACCCCTCATTACTACTTCTTCGAGTTTAGACCGGATACGTACTAGGTACATATTATTTATGTACTCACACTATTCTTCTACACTTAATTGTACAGGACCTGAGGGTGGTGCATATAGTTACCCACCCAACGCGCATTCTTGATATCAGTTCGAGACTTCACGATCAAGCTGCCCCATCTTTGTAATTTTGTAATTAATATGCATGTACTTATAGCCGAGTCCCCTCGCCTATATAAGGGGGACTCATCCCACCTTCTAAGGGATGGATGTTGCCCTATTTCTCCATAAGTGCAATAATCTCTCTCTCTCTCTCTCTCTTTCTCCTAAATTGTTCATTCTCACTGGCCCGAGTGAGCCTTAGCATTTTATCATTTCTTATTTGTTCTCCATTACTTTACTCAATATTGGCAACGTATAGCTTTTCTTAGCCATATTTTTGCTTGTTATCTCATTACCGATTACCCTCGATAGCTCGTGCTCGTCTCGAGCCTTGGCCCCGAGGTGCTCGCAGGTTGACTTCCGGGAAACAACCACTATTGGTTCGATTACTGCCTTGTTCAACTCGCTTTTCATCATTATACATCACGTTTTTAACACCAACTGCCTTAACAAACTAGCTCGGGAATAGATCACGTATTTTTAATGTCCCATTTACAAATTTAATTGTTGTTACCATTTTCACGGTAAAAAGTTTAGCGCCCACTGTGGGGATAAAAATAATAGTGATTATTTTCTTGCTAGTTTCATCACATGAAAGAACGTTATCTTTTGCACTTTTTCTTGCCCAAGATCTTTTGATTTCAGGTTAATGTCCGGCTCAATAAGCGAAATCGAGAACGACCAGCCCGCAAATCATAGAGAAAATAGTGTGGTCGTTCCAATGGCTGGCGCGACACAGCAGGACCCCCAATAATGTATCTAGATCGGTTCAAGAGGACGCAGGCTTGCATGTCGCGCAACGGGTTAATGAAGCCTCATGCACCAATGGTGGGTAGTATGTTGACCAACAGGAAGCCCAAAAAATCCCGACCCGAGTAGAACAGGAAGTTAATCTTCATATTATTTTTGAAATGTTGCTGGATCGACAGTTGGCTATCACTCGGGTGCAAAGTCGCCGAGAGACTCCCAACGCAGCACCACCAGAAATATCTCCTTACGCCGAGCTAGTATCCGAGAGATCGAGCAACGGTGGATTAGCAACCTAACCCGCCGCAGTAAGGATGTTGGGGAACTTCTTTGAAAGGAACGAATCAAGCTCGTGGAAGCTCTTACAACAATCGTTTCCCAAAGATACAGTCCCGAAATTTGCTTCACAAAAATCAAGAACGACAAAACTCTCTAGGTGTTACAAGACCCCGGATTCCTACAGGAGCATCACCACTTAAGCATGCTCATCCAGAGACAACAACCTTCAAAATGTTGGCTTCGACCCCGTCCCATTGAAGAAATTCGAAGAGATTCTCTCAAAAGAAAACATGACGCAGTGCCACAGCCCGACGCCTGACCTCACGGACCCGCTTACCATACCAGCGTGGTCCTACGTGGAAGCATGCGCGGGTGCCATCAAAGCAATACCGAGAGGGCCTAATACACCCGAGGGCGAATGAAGAAAAATAAAATGCCACGGGAAGCCGAACCCCACTCCCTAATAGGACAAATGTGATCGCTCCCGATTTCGGATGATCGGGCAACATAAGTTTTCACCAAAAGCCTAAACGTAGCACACCTAACGACTACACGGCATTTCAAGCAAAGCCTGATCAGATACCCAGCAGAGGCCTTGTTAGATGCCCACACCCGACACTGGCCCCGAATTAGGGCCTGAGACGACCATCCGGGAACCTTCTCGGGTTCGGCATATCCAGGCAGACTCCCAACAAATAAGCTGACGCCGAGCGGATGGAGGCATTGTTCGTGCACTGCAAAACGAAAGGAATGACTTGAGGTGCAGCCCACCGCACAACAATAAGGCAATAACCCGAGGAAATCACCCTCGAGGAACCTCCAATGCTACCAGATCCAACAAGACACAGCTGGCAGGGAAACCTCACGTGGTAGAGTATGATTTCAGCAATATTGTACCAACAATCGTGATCACCATAAGCGAAACCAGGAAAAACAGGTGGCTCGGACCTATTCAATCGAAACCCCTTCAAGAAAACTGTAGCCCGGCGTGGGAACCACGAGACGCCCGGGGTCACTGTCCCAAAAGAGCAATAACTATGATGTTCAATAGAGGTCGCCACTAGGTATCATCGAGCAGATAGACTCGGATCCAGCTCCAAGGGAGGAAGGAGATCGGGAAAAATGGAGCTAGCAAGCCACCGCGTATTTCCAAGACTAAATAGGGATGGCGGCATCCCTCAAAGATCCGTAAAGCGCAGAGCGAAAGTGCTCATTACCGAAAAATGACGGTCCTGGAAAATGCTCCTAAAAGACACCCTTGTGCCCGAGGGAAGGGACGCTAAGACTCCGCCTCGGCCTCGCACTAATGCATTGGTAATCTCCTTCCCCATTTGACTCATTTTAAATAAAGCATGTGTTCATGAGTACAGGTGGTCCGATCAACTATACCGACGATGTCATGCCAAAGCCAATAGGGCAATTCGGGCTAACATCGCTCTTGTGCCCCAAATCTTTGATAGGTTCCTGATGCCAATCGTCACAACAATCAGAGAGGCCCTCCCTCTATACAGCCTGCCCGAGCTTGACCTGGTACGCTGATCCCACAAGGCGTGGATTTTTTATACAGATGAAAACAGATACGCCGCTCAGAGGCGACTTCGATCCTGCTCCGCCAAATGGGTGGAACTCCACGACAAATGTGGGATTATATTATTTGACAAGGAGCTACATGCGACGAGAGGAAATCCCCACAATGTGACCCATCACTGACATCAATGCCTCTGCCCTCGAAGGGATCAAAGGTAAGTACAATCACATCTTCAGTCAAGCCTGGTCGAACATAGTAGAAGGATGCATCTGGGCTCGTGCCTCTGAAACGTCACCTACGCATCTGTAATGACCCGGCCGGTTGTTTTTGGAATTTATGCCCCGATCACCCATTAATTCCTTTCCCTAAGTTTATTTATGCTATTTTGGTTTATCGGGATGTTCGGTATTAGGATTTGGAGTGTTTTGGGACACTTTGTCCATAAATGAGAGCTTAAGAGTTGAAAAATGGTATGTATTTGGAGAAGTATGAATACGACATCAGAATGGAAATCCGATGGTTCCGTTAGCTCTGTTAGGTGATTTTGGGGTTGGGAGCGTGTTCGGAATGTAATTTGGAGGTCCGTAGCTCATTTAGGCTTGAAATGCCGATGTTTGAATTTTTGAAGTTCCAGTCCAATAGTGAATTTTCGATCCGAGGGTCGGTTTGGAATTTCGGAAGTTGCTGTAGCTTCGTCATGTCATTTTGGATGTGCGTGCAAAATTTTAGGTAATTCGGACAAGGTTTGGATAGGTTTTTGATCGAAAGTGTGTTTGGTTAGAAATTGAAGTTCATAGGCTTGGATCTTGGCTTAAATCGTGTTTCCGGCATTGTTTTGGGTGATTTAAGGTTTGGTACAAGTTTGAATGAGGTTATGGGTTATGTCTGTAGGTTTGGTTGAGGTCCCGGGGGCCTCGGGATGATTTCGTATGGCTAAACAGAGAATTTTTGGACTTAGGAAGATTTTTGGCCTGCTGTTTATGATATTTTCGCTTTTACGGTCTTGGAGCTGCAGAAGCGGCCAGGAAGCCACATAAGCGAAAGTGGGCATTTGGTCCAGGAACCGCAGAAGCGAAGAATTTTCCCGTGAAGCGAAATCGCTTCTGCGATGGGAAGACCGCATAAGCGGTTTGTCGGGGTTTGAAGGAGACCGCAGAAGCGGTTTGTCTTTCCGCAAAAGCGGGACCTGGACCACAGAAGCGGAAAATGGTCTGGGCAGAATGTTTAAGTTTTAGAAATGGAACTTCGTTCCTATTTCCCATTTTAATCGATTTGGAGCTCGGTTTGGGCGATTTTTGGACAGATTTTCTTGGAGAACAATGGGGTAAGTGTTCTTAACTCAATTTTGGTTGTATAACTCGAATCTATTACAAGTGTTGGTGTTTTATCTGGGGATTTTGTTGAAAAGGGGTAGAAACCCCTCTTGGATAGATCACTAATTTGAAGGTCAAAATGATAAGGGAATTTTGTAATTTTGGTATGGTTTGACTCGTGAGAGTGCGAGGTTTCTGAAAATGTGAAAGTTATTCGATTCCGAGACGTTGGATGGAGGGGCATTTTGGTCACTTTATCTATCTTCGCGCCCTAGCTCTAAATTTTATAGTGGAATCAGTTGATTGCAATATTATTTACAATGTGTGATTTAATTGATTAGGTTTGGGCCATTTGGAGTCGAGAACTCGTGGCAAGAACGTGTTTGCTAGTTGAAGTTAGCCGGTTCGAGGTAAGTATCTTGCCTAACCTTGTGTGGGGGACTTCCTCTTAGGATTTGAGTCTTCTTTGTTGATTGTATTCCTTGCATGCGAGGTGACGAGTGCGTGTTCG